>JAOUQZ010000012.1:3181917-3192637 GCA_028564935.1 Neosilurus hyrtlii | reverse complement strand
AACAAAACTGAATCTTATATAATTTAATATGATATAAAATTTTAACCCAGTTCAAACAAAACTGAATCTAATATAATTTAACCTGGTCTCAAATTTAACCCAGTTCAAACTAAACTGAATCTAATATAATTTAATCTGATATTAAATTTAACCCAGTTCAAACAAAACTGAATCTAATATAATTTAATATGATATTAAATTTAACCCATTTCAGACAAAACTGAATCTAATATAATTTAATCTGATATTAAATTTAACCCAGTTCAAACAAAACTGAATTCATTTTCATAAATAAAACAAACAAAAAAAACTGCCCACAAGAGGGCGCAAAACATTCATCCAGCCAGTCCTCAACCCAGTATGGCCGAAAGTCAAATCACTTCTCATTGGCTATTTCGTCAGCGCGTCTATAGTGCAAGTAGGCGTAAACAAGACACTACGTAGGGCACCTATGTCGTGCTTGGGAAGTGGATTAGGACGTGTGATCCCAGACGTTTCAGCAGCAGTTGCACTTTGGGCGGATTGTATGCGTGTGCTGTATCTTCTCTGTCATTAAACTGAGACATGCTTTCGGCTTTCCGTCCGGATTTCAAGGACAAATCCCCAAATTATTGATTTTGAAAGGAACTGAAAATACACCCTGAATAATAAAACAACAACAACAACAGCAAAAATAAATAAATCCATTCTGAAGATCACGAGGAGTGGAAGATTTCTCTAGTTTTTTTTTTTTTTTTACAAAAAAAGGAGAAAAAAGAGGAGTGATTTGTTTGATTTTGACTTTGACTTCATCAGGATGGAGCTGAGACACCAGAGGAACGTTCATGACAGGCTTGTGGAGGAAACCAGACACCCAAAACCGTTTTATGAGTTAAAGGAGTGAAGGATTCCTGGGAGACACCTCTTGTATGGAGTTAGCTAGATAACAAACAGTTAGCCGGCTAGCTAACTAGCTCGCGGTGCTAACTGGTCGACTTCTGGAGGACATGAATGGACATTTAAACAAGAAAAGGACGAATGTTACCACAGGAGTGCGTTTAAAAGTCATTTTTTAGTGAGTTTTTACCTCAAAAACGTGTTTTAATAACGCTGTAGCACTTCACCCAACACCCCTGAAGACTTTCAGACCTGCTAACAACAACAAACATCACTTTTCCACCTCAGCTCCTCTGGACTGTTTGTATCCGAAAACAATGGGTTCATTAAAAGCCCTGCAGGAGTGGTGTCGGGTCCAGTGTCAGGGATATAATGATGTGGACATTCGGAACATGTCAGCTTCCTTCAGAGATGGACTGGCTTTCTGTGCTATCATCCACAAACACAGGCCTGATCTGATGTGAGTAAAGTGCTGTTTGCTTTCTGTACATCCACTTTATCACACCAACAAGTTGAATGAGTCACAACACAGCAGGAGAAGCTACTAGAAAGATGAATCATGGTGCTGCTCATCGCCACCTGGTGAGGGTTTGGACTAGGGCTTGTCCGATATCGGTTGTCGGGATCGATATCGATACCGATACCGGTCGTTAGTGGTTAACGGCGGACAACGATATCTGTCGCTCGGTTGCCGAACGTTTTGCAGGGAGGCTGGTGCTTATCTCAGCCGTCACCGGGTGAAGGCGCCTCGGACGCCTCGCCAGGCCGTCACACACATCCATTTGCTCACTCACAGTGATACGGCCAATCTTGGTACCGGAGTACCCGGAGGAAACCCATGCAATTGCCCGGAAAAAATGCAGAAACTCCCTCTCCGGGCACCCAAGTGGCGCACGACAAGTTGTGCGACTATAAACCGGGAGATTGCGAGTCCGAATCCAGATCGATGCCACAGCCGTCTGTGACCGGGAGTCCATGGGAGCTAATTGGCCGAGCTCTTGCGGGAGGGATAGGGAGGGAGGGATGGCGTACGCTGACTTCCCTGTCACTCACAGCGATTGCCGGCCAATCGCTTTTCCCTCCGTGTGTGTTAGGCCGTTCGCTTAGAAACGCCTTCTCCGGGCACCCGAGTGGCGCATCGATAAGGTGCGCGACTATCAGCCCGGAGATCACAAGTCCGAATCCGGATCGATGCCACAGCCATCCGTGACCGGGAGTCCATGGGAGCTCATTGGCGAAGCTCTCACGGGATGGAGGGAGGGACTGACTTCCCTGTCACTCACAGCGATTGCCGGCCAATCGTGGGCGTCTGTGAGCTCATTCGTACGAGGGAGCGGATAGCGCTTTCCCTGCGAGTGTGTGAGGTCGCCCCCAGATACGCATGCGCCGCAGTTTGAAAAAAGGCAGGTGGCAGCATCACATGTCACGGAGGGGATGTATGCATGCTTACGCCCCTCCCTGGTTGGTGGTGGTCGTGTGATAGGGAAGGCAGTACGACTAAAATTAGGGTGAAAAATCCAAAAAAAAATAAATAAAAGAAAGAAATGCCCTCTCCTGGCCCCGATACGCAAACCCAGGATCTTCTCGCTTCGAGGCGGACGTGCTAACCGCTACACATGTGTTTACATTTCATCTCGTTTGCAGAGCCACTTAATCCTGCAATTAGGTTTCTGGGTAAGCTGGAGTCTGTCTCATTTTACGCTGGGTGAAGACGGGGTACACCCTGAACAGCTCGCAAGATCATCGCATGGCGACGCACACATGACTATCCACGTTCACAGCCACTCCGAGGCGCAATTTGGAGCAGCAAGTTAACCGAATGTTAACGTTTTTGGAATGTCGGAGGAAACCTGAGTGTCCGAAGGAAACCCACGAAAGAACATCCAGAAATGCTGAGAAAGATGAGTGCGGGGCTCGAACCCAGGCCCTTCTTGCTGTGAGGTAGATGTGCTAACCTGCCTACGTGTTTACAGTAAAAATGTACAGTAAAATTTTACAAATTTTAACACAGAACTCATTCAAAACGTTTTCTTTTTTCTGATTGGTGGGAAGCCTTCAGCTAATTCTTGGTATTCTTCTTTGAGCCAATGTATTCATAACTGACCCTGGATCGGGGCGGCACGGTGGTGTAGTGGTTAGCATGTCTGCCTCACATCAGGATGGTCCTGGGTTCAAGTCCCGAGGTTCTGTGTGGAGCTTACATGTTCTCCCCATGCTTTCCTCTGGGTACTTCGGTTTCCTCCTATAGTCCAAAGACATGCACGTTAGGCTTATTGGCTGTTCCAAATTGCACCTGTGTGTTGCCGTGTAATAGTCTGGAGAGCTGTTCAGGGTGTACCCTGCCTTTGCCCAGTGTCGGGTGAGGCAGGCTCCAGTCCTCAGAGTCCTCCTAGTTGTACTTTAGATGAAAATAAGTAATCCAATGCATCCCTAGGCACAATCTGTATGATTTTTATTATTGATGATGTAAGAAAATGTAGCTTTTTATCCATTTATAGTTACATTTGAAGTCCAACAAACAAGTTAGCAGTAACTTCTAAAATAGTTGTTTTTTTTATGGTCTATTTAAAATATCTTCCTAAAAGTATATGATAAGAACATATTTTGTAAAGCTGTGAGGTGAACGAAAGCCAATCAGGATCAAGGATCTTGCTTTAATAACTTTACTGGATCACTGGAGTGTTACGAGTTGCCCTCGTTGGCTTCGCGCTTGGTGTCGATTATTATCTGAAATCCTCCTGCACGAATACAGGAACTGAAACATCTAGCCGGACCTGATTCATCCGACTGCTTTCATTTTTGAAACTTGACACGAGGGACTATTTTAAATGTGCTTCAAAGATTTTAAATTTAACCCACTAACATAAGTGGAAGTAAATTTAACTGGGGGCCTGACAAGGCTGGCTGAAAGGTGATGATGAGCTGCAGCTGTGTGCGGTTCGTGTGGAATGTGATATTCAGAGTTCAGTTGTACTCTTGGGTTTAATTTTGAATATCTGAAAAAAGCCGTTACTTAATATCTTAGCAGCTGTAAACAGTAGTTCCCTCATCAGCCCCCCTTCCACCCCCCGACCATAAACCAATACATGCCGTCTGTCTTTCCATTCTAAAGTTACAGCTTTACGGTTGACTCTTACAATGCACTGATACTGGAGACTTTTTCCGACTGCAATAAATAGACCCCTCTGTATAGTATCCGCTACACTACATGTCCCTGTGTAGGCTACAACGAAAATAACGACGTATCTGAACATCGCATCATAATGTTATTCAAAACTAATCTATCCAGGATGATCCAATCAGGATCGAGGATTCAGCCCACTCACTCACTAAGTCAAACTTCTTAATCCTATTAAGGTCCCAGCGAACCTGCAGCCTATTGCAGCCGACACTGGGCGAAGGCGGGGTACACCCTGTACAGCTTGCCAGACCGTCGCAGGGAATCAGCCATACTCACACCTAGGGGCTCACATTTTGGCATGTCCCCGGAGGAAACCCTGGCACGCAGGAGGAGAATATACGAACTCCATACAGAAACACCCTTGCTGAGCCCGGGACTTGAACCCAGGACCTTCGAACCACTATGCCGCTGTGTCTCCCTGGTATTAAAGCAGTATGCGATGACATTACAGTTCCGGTTTCACTGATATTTTGGGTATTTTTCGATGAATTTGAAGTAACAGAGGGCTGGGGATGAAAAACAGCTGTACATTTTCTCTCAGGGTTGCTTTGACAAGATGGCGTGCGGCCGTGTAGGGATGACTTGCACTCGGTATTTGCATGAAGTGACTCACTGTGAGTCGGAGTCTTGTGTTATGAACACACACCTCCCTGTCTGTCACGTCCAGAGGCACGAGGTCAGTGTTGCGTACGTGATGCGGATGGACAGAAAAGAATCTCACTGTAACTACAGTCCCTCTTTTTTCCTCCGTGTATAATATAATGAAATCTGGTTCACTACGGTGTAGTTCGGTACATACCGGAAACGTGAAATCTGTCTATCTGTATATCTGTCTGTCTCTCTATCTATGTATATATCTATTTGTCTGTCTCTCTATCTATATACCTGTATATCTATCTATATACCTGTCTGTGTGTCTATCTATCTGTCTGCCTGCCTGCCTGCATGCCTGCCTATCTATCTATCTGTCTGTCTCTCTACCTGTCTGTCTGTCTGCCTATCTATTTATCTACCTATCTACCTACCTACCTGCCTGCCTGCCTGCCTATCCCGGCATCTATCTATCTATATCTATCTATCTATCTATCTATCTATATCTATCTATCTATCTGCCTATCCATCCATCTATCTATGAACATATCTATCTATCTATCTACCTGACTGTCTATCCATGCATCCATCTATCTGCCTGCCTATCCATCCGTGTATCTGTCTGTCTATTTATCTGTTTGTCTCTTTCTATCTGTGTGTCTGTCTATCTGTCTTTTTATGTATTAGTTTATTTTTTTATCTGTCTGTCAATTTCTAAAGACGTTCTCTTTTTAATCATGTATCTATCTATTTGTGTTTGTTTCTGTACCTTAAGTAAAATTTAAGTTTTATTTATTTATCTACTAAATAAAAACAGGACACTGTCATGTCTCTCTCGCTCTCTCTCTCTCTCTCCTCTCTCTCCTCTCTCTCTCTCTCTCTCTCTCTCTCTCTCTCTGAAACCTCATGCTGCAGATTTAGATTGTTGTTATAACACCTCCTCTCTAGGCGCTGCCTCATCGTTACTCATTCACCACAACCCAGAGCGCGTTGCTGCTGTGTGCGAGGATGCACCCTGAGAGAGCGTTGCGAAAGCGTTGCACGGCTAGTTTCACCTGTGCTATTGTTATTGCTTACACTTCCTGAGCATGAAGCAGCGTGCAGGAGGTGAAGCTTTAAAAAAACCCCTTTGAGTTTGTGCTGACTTCATATCACTGCCAGGTCGGAGACGAGGTGCGTAGTTGTTATGAAGTTGTACGGGAAGATAGACACTGCAGGAGTGTATGAAGAGTGTGTGTGTGAGAGAGAGAGAGAGAGAGAGAGAGAGAATGCTCCGTGCACCATGACAGACCGAAACCTCGGCTGCAGGTTACGTCGACACGCACACAGTCGATCTGGATCACGCCTTGTGATGAGATGAACAAACTACGTGAGAAGGTTTCCTTATCACGCCCTTGGATCGTCCTGATATTCGCCGGGCTGGTTTTTCTTCTGGATCAGTCCAACTTGTTTAATTAGTTTTGCATTCTGTCTGTTTAATCCTCGCACTTAAAACAAGCACTGACGAACTTTTAGGAGCAGCTTATTAACTATTAACCAGGTGCTGCTCAAGTGTGGATTCATTGCCCCTGATGTCAAAAATACAGTTATTGTTCCTACGGCACACCCTACCAGCCTTTCGAAACTGGGTCATCTTGACGTATTTTTCAAGGTTACAGAGGTCATTTAATCAAAAATGACCCTTAAGGCTCTAGAGGATGCGGCTGACCACGTGGGGGGGGGCTACACCCAGGGCTTTGGGACAAGAACGCATTTCTAGTTTATCATTTCACTGTACATTATACGTCTATATTCGTGCATTCGTTCATTTCTGAACTGTTTAATGTTAATAAGGGTCACGGAGAGGCTGATGCCCGTCTCAGCCGACTCTATGCGAGGGCAGGGTACACCCTGGACAGCTCACCAGGCCATCGCAGGGCAGAAACACACTGGCGGCAACGCAGCGTACTCTTTACCAAAGTCAGCAATGGTTCTTTTACATGCCTCTCACCACAGACAGTGAGGGACATGGCTGACAACTTAATGTCTTTGGTCTGTGGAAGGAAACTGGAGCACCCAGAGGAAACCCATGCAAGCACAGGGACAGCATGCAGATTCCCTCTCCGAGCCCAAGACTCGACCCCCGGACCGTCTTGCTGTGAGGCGGATGTGGTACACCACTACGCCACCTCGCCACCTTAATGCGCCATATGCTAGAAGAATCACGTTCGGAGAGTTTCAGTTCCTGCTGATTTACTGATATCTGATCTTCAGGAAGTCTCAGGTGGTCGGAAGAAGATTTTAAAACCGAGAACCAAGCAATCTCGATTTCTTCCTGTTTCTCGATTTCTGTTCCTTGATTCTGGGAAGTGTCGACTGTCGGCAGACGGAGATGTTAAGTTTCTGTTTCTGTTCTTGAGGCTGTTCTAGTGTTCTAGGTCTGAGAATTCTAGAATGTGTGCTTTCGGCGGAACTTTCTGGAACTCTTGCATTTTTCTGGTTTTGTTTCTGGATGGAAATTTGTATGTAGAATTCCTGAGCATCTCCATACCGATGTTCGATTCTATTTTCTAAGACTTTCAGAAATTGGAAAAGTACGATTTACCGTCGTTTTTTTGTGTTTGTTTGTTAGCAGGGTAGCGCAAAATATTCCACGTAAATTTTGGTCAAGTAAGATTCCCGTTAGATTTCGGAGATGAGCCAGATCAAATTCTGGATCCAGAAATTTTTTAAATATTCTTTAACACCGTGAGAGAACTATTTATTTATTTATTTTGCCGTATGGTTTGTATGGGGAATTGCTGGGCTTGGCAGAGGTTTGCGCTCGCCGTTTCCACTCCATTTCCGTTCTTGATCCGGAGAACTCTCGAGCCCCCCCCCCCCCCCCAGTTTTCATTATTGATTCTGAGAAATCTGCGACGTGAACTTGAATGTTCTAGAACCCCTCTGTTTCTAGTTGACTCGTTCACCCGACCGTGCCCATCGCCGCTGACACTGGGTGAAGGTGGGGTACACCCTGAACAGCCTGACAGACCCTTGCAGGGCAACACACGTACAACCATTCACACTCACTCTCACACCTAGGGGCAATTTGGAACAGCAAGTTAGCCTAACGTGCATGTCTTTGGACTGTGGGAGGAAACCAGAGTACTCGGAGAAAACCCTGGCAAGCACTGTGAGAACATGGAAACGCCCGAGCCCTGCACTCGAACCCAGGACCCTCTTGTCGCGAGGCGTACGTGCTAACCACCACGCAATTGTGCTGCCATTCCAGGAGGAACATTCTAGAACTCATCCATTTGCAGAGTCAGGGTAGACAAGAGTACAGTAAATCCCATTTCCTTTTATGGACAGGTCCGTATGATTCGAGTGGCGTCATGAGGTGTCCGGCAGCCTCAGAGGAAATTGCAGCCGGCTGGCGTTACATATTGCGCTGGTGTGGCTTTAATGCCTCCGCAGTCTTGCACAAAACATTCCACCACACACACACACACACACACACACACACACACACACACACACACACACACACACACAGGAACCATTGTTTAGTTTCTGATACCAAGCACAGGACATGACCTTCCATCTGCAGCCTGAGTGAGACTCTCTCCTTTCATGGGTGGATTTGTTTTGTATCGTGACTGTATTCATTTATCCCGGGGTTCCTAAACTATTATTAAATTGGTCTGTGCCGGTCATCCCTTCCCAGAGCTACAAGCTTCATCTCGGGAATTCGAACACTACCTCAAAATGTTAGCTAGATATTTTATACGGTAAATATCACTCATCATCGGAGAAATCTGACCGTCAACTGTCACAGTGATGAATGCTAGCTCGGTACGTTATCCGTCTGCCAAAATGTATTTGATGTCCGACGTCCTCCCAGTGATATTCTGCTACTTCCGAGAGAGGCACCAATATCTGCAGTTTAGCCACAGCATTTTCTAAATAGCATTTCATGTGTGTCCCCCTCGCTACACTGATACAGGAAACACCTGAAAAGCGTGAAAGACGTTTCCAATTCTTCTGGGTTTGTTCCAGATTTATCAGAACTTAAATCTGTGACCTTGGTTTCGCGAGCCAGCTGAAACGAAAAGGGTGAAGGGTTTGAATTTTGGTGTCTGGGTTTAAAGGTCAATCAATAATAAAAGCGAAGGTCAGAAATTTTTTTATTATTTATTTATTTTGCGCATTTTTAATATTCACGTCATGATTTATGACTCCACATGCAAGCGAATATTTTGGTGCTTATATACAAACATCTCGCAAAAGACGCGCGACTGATTGGTGAGTAATTTGCGATTGGTTTATGGATGTTTGCGCAAAAAAAGTGAATCTCGACGTAAATCAGTTGCATTTTGTTCTCAAACCGTTTGCTTTTTGCGTGTTGTTATCGTGAACAGAATGCAAATAAAATACCGATGATGACAAAGTATACGGAATATGGCGGATGCCAACAAGTCTCAAACTTTCTGCGTGGAAATCTATGTGCGGACTGTTTGAGACAACTCCATGTCGGAGCCTTGTTTCGAAATTAGCTGCGATAATAATCGCGAAACGAACAGGGTGTCCAAAATGCGATGGATGAAAAGCGACTGCTGCGAGTAGCCATGAGTCAGTCGCTTTTCTCTCACATCTTTAGTGTGATCACAGGCTTAGAGCGGCACGGTGGCGTCGTGGTCAGCATATCCACCTCACAGGCAAGACGGTCTTGGATTCAAGTACCGGCAAAGCGAGGGCATTTCTGTGTGGAGGTTGCATGTTCTTGTGCTCGCGTGGGTTTCTTCAGGGTACTCCGGTTTCCTCCTACAGTCCAAAGACATGAGCCTTAGGCTAAATTGCTGTTCCAGATTGCCCCTAGGCGTGAGTGTGAATGTGTGTGTGTTTGCACTGCAGTGGTCTTTTCAGGGTGTACCTTGCCTTCACCCATTGTCGGATGAGATAGGCTCCAGCCTAACCGTGACCCTAATAGGATTGAGCGTGAGTGAGAAGTAAATGAGACCCCAAACTAGCGTTGGCTGCTTGGCGTGTATGACCTCCATCCTGCTCCTTTTTGTGCTGTTTCCTTGTTGTCGGCACATTTTGGAACAGTGTGGGGATCATATCAGGTTGTGTGACGAGTGTGGGCTTCGTGAGTGGAAACATGTTGGATTCTCTCCCACAGCAGAGACAAACGATTTCATTGTTCCTCCGCTAGTGGTGAATTCCTGCATCGCTTAAATCCAATAAATTTACCAACTCGGAACGTCTCTTTGCACGCGGAGCACTTCGCCAACGTTACCCACAGGATTATATATTCCGTCCACATGTAGCCATGTGATTTATCCTCCCTGGTTTCAAACTTTTGGCAGCATGTTGGTGAAACATCTCCAAACGTCTCATATTTCTAACGCCGGGTGTGTTTTCTTCTCTGTGTTTGTTGTGCTCTAGAGACTTCGACTCCCTCTCCAAAGAAAATGTCTACGAGAACAACCGGCTGGTGAGTACCGCCTTCAGCTAGTCCGCTGATCCGAAAATTACAGGCTGCCGTACACTGATGTCTTTTAGCCGAGTTTGTGGGTTTAGGTGGTCACTGTTAACGGCTCACAGTGCCCGATGTTCCGCTGCTCTCTGATTGGCTGGAGCTCGGAATTGGTCAGCAGATTTGAGCAGGATGAGTTTAATCCTATTAGGAAAGTTTCACTGAAGGGACTTGAAAGGAGACTGATGGTGTTTCTAGCAGTTCTAATCCTGCTGGTGGATTACAGTCCAGTAAACAGTTTTGTTCTTATTGGGGTTTTAGATAATAAAATTTTAATCAATTCACTCAGATTCATTGTAAGAAGTATTTCATGGGAAATAAAACTCATAAATCCATCCATCCATATGTATTTATCCATCCATCCATCCATCCATCCATCCATCCATTCACCCATAGGTATTCATACATCCACCCATACATCCATACATCTATAGGTGTTTATCCATCCATCTATCCATCCATCCATTCACCCATAGGTATTCATACATCCATCCATCCATCTATATGTATTCTATCCATCCATCCATTCACCCATAGGTATTCATACTTCCATCCATCCATCTATATGTATT
>JAOUQZ010000012.1:3161574-3172262 GCA_028564935.1 Neosilurus hyrtlii | reverse complement strand
TTTTATAAAATATTGGATGAAATGTTGTTTAGTGTAATAATTTTTACTTAATCATGACGATCCCTCCAAGTCAACCAGTCACTGAAACGGAGGTTGAGGTTAAACATAATGGATTTGTTTTAAAGGTTACCATGACATCATGCTAGCAAACAGTTTTAAGCAGACAGTGATGAATAATGTGGTTATGCCTCTTGGCTAACCACCATCATTGTCATCTCTGTCTTCTCCTCTTCTAATTCTTTTCCTATTAAAACTTCTCCTTCCCTCTCTCTCCTACTCCTTCCTTTCCCTCTTACTTCCCTCATTTACATCCTTTCCCATGTTCCCCCACTCTTGTTTTCTCTAGCGAGTAAACCCTTTTAATCGGAAAGCCGCCCCAACGGCCACCTCCCCACAGTCCAGACCTCCCAAAGGCCCTCGACCCGCTCGCCCTCCTGCCCCTGGACATGGCTTCCCTCTCATCAAACGCAAGGTACCATTTAACTCTTGTGTTTGAAATACCAACACGTGGATTCGAGGAACGCTGAGTTGTTCTGCTTGTTCTTGTCAGTCGTCCTGCTCTGGCTTTTCTGATTATTCTGACGGTGGCTGTGCAGGTGCAGTCAGACCAGTACATCCCTGTTGAGGACATCCATGTCGAGATGGGGACACTTGAGAGGCAGCTGGACGAGCTGGAGCAGAGAGGAGTGGAGCTGGAGCAGAGACTCCGAGAGTGCTCTAATGGTGAGGAAGCATTGACCAGAAGCCTGATCCGTTTGTGGTGATATTAACTGTTCTTGGGTAGACGGAGAAATGAGTGAAATCAAAGCACAAGATAAGACACAAACCATAATATTGGGCTAAAAGTGCAATTTAAGGACGGCACGGTGGTGTGGTAGTTAGCAAGTCCGCCTCAGAGCAAGAAGGTCCCGGGTTCAGACCTTGAAGGCGATTCAGTGTGGAGTTTGCATGTTCTCCCAGTGCTTGTGTGGGTTTCCTCTGGGTACTCCGGTTTCCTCCCACAGTCCAAAGACATGCATATTAGGCCAATCGGCTGTTTTAAATTGCCCCTCAGAGCGAGTGAGACTGATTGCATGTGTGTGTTGGCCCTGCAGTAGTCTGGTGAGCTCTTCAAGATGTACCCTGCCTTCACTCAGTGTTGGTTAATATAGGCTCCAGCCTCACGGTGACCCTAATAGGATTAATTGGGTAATGAGTGAGTCTCTTCTGTAGTGTTTTCTGCTGTTTATGTTTCCTGATGTATTTTGACTTAATGTTACAGAGGAAGAGGAGGAGCGTTTGCTTGTAGATTGGTTCACTCTGATTCACGAGAAACATCTACTGGTACGCCGAGAGGCCGAGCTGGTATACACGTACGTAATGACAGATAATTCACACATCCTCAATGTTTTATGAGTTTGGCTTGTTGGGAATATTTTACAGGGTAAAAGTGGCCTGTTTTCTTGGCAGGGTGAAGCAGCAGCATCTGGAAGAAAGGCAGGCTGACGTGGAATACGAGCTTCGGTGTCTCCTCAACAAACCAGGTGTGCACTAATAGCCTCCAGCCAAGACAAAAAAAAACCCTCAGTGATTAAAGTGTCAGTCATTCACTCCTTCCCGCATGCCTCTCTGTAAGAGTAATTTTTAAGAACGAGGATCAGCACAGTTTGCTAACTAATCCAAACCCACCTACAACTATCAGTAACCAGGCTGAGTGGCTGAAACGACTGTCTAACCCTTGTGTGAGAAAGTAGTAGGAGTTCCTGTCAAAACTTTTATTTTTAAATATAACCCTGCATATCTTATTTGATATAAGGGCATACCCAAAACTCTGTTAGTAACACTAAGGTCTCACATAATTGGTTAATATGTGAGAAGTATGGGTGGGACTACTGTGGCCAGTCTAGCAGATTTTGTACGAAGTTTGTTTTTGAAATTTGCAAATGAAGATGTTATTTAATTGAATAAAACAATACGTTTAAATTGGAATGAAAGGAAAACCTTCCAGACTTTCCTGTTGTACTGAAAATATGTATATTTTCATCAAGAGGTGGTTTTTACTTGCATATACACAAAGCTGCAAACTACTCAGTATAGGTTCAGTAGTTTGTATTAGCCTGCCACCATTTATAGTCTCGCAAGAGTGCGGAATTATGGAAATAGGATGTAGATGCTTCAGTTCCAACAAGGCAAGATAACGGCAAAAATAACATTACACAGATATAAAACTAACAAATCAGATACAAACTAATAAAATTCTGCATAAAATTAGACTTGACACGTCTACCAATACCACATTTCATATGTACATACATCCGACAGGTGTCTCCTCGTGTATATGAAAGTGTGGTGTGTGTACATATACATGTAATGCACAGAACTGTTTCTTCAACATCACTTCCTCCCCACTTTTTGTTGTACAGTGGCACCCCCTGTGTTAGAAGTTATTACAAAGGTTTTATTAAGAATAACGCGTTATGATGGATACGGACATACATTATGCATGCAAACTTTCCGTGAATGGAGGTCCCGCCCTCCCGGATCTCAAGTGCACTCAAGTATTCTGACAGAAGTGCCTGGAACACTTACGGGATAATGCTGGTTGACCTCTGGAAGGCAAAAAAAAAAATCTACCATGAAATGATTAATTTTTCTGTACCTTCCACTCATCCTGATCTCCTTTCTCTCTTTCTTTCTCTCCTTCTGTCTGTTAGAGAAAGAATGGACTGATGAGGATCGCGATAGGGAAAAGCAGCTGATGGATGAGTTGGTTACCATCATCGAACAAAGAAACCAAATCATCAACAGTATGGATCAGGACCGACAGAGGTAATCCAGCACCTTACGAGTCTTATAATCCCAACACCACAACTTCTAACCTCCACAAGCTGGATCATTAAAGATGTTAATTTTTTTTTTTTTAGAGATGAGGAGGAGGACAAGCTAGTGGCTGCCATGTTAAAGAAAAAAGGTACCGACACTTCTTTCTCATAGTTTTGCTGAGGTTGGGTTTTTGTCTGTTGGTTTTTTGTTGTTGTTGTTATACACTTTGCACAAAAAGTTCTCTTTTTTTTGTGAGGGGTGGAGTACAGCCCAAGTAACACGCCACAAGATTTTTGGAGATGATATTTAGATTAAATTTACGATATTTAGCAGACGCCCTTATTCAGAGCGATTTAAAGTTATCATATTGGCAGCTTGGTGGTATTGGGGTTTGAACCCCCAACTGCTAGATTGCTAACCCAGAGCCTTAACCACTGAATTCTTGCTCCAGGAATTAAAAAAAAAAAGATTATTTAATATTGTAAGATGGTATATTTTTACGAAAAAACCCCAGTGTGTGTGCTGTGTACCCGCTGTTATTTTTCAGCTTGGCAGAGGTTTGCGCTCTCCGAGAGCTTCTAGCTCATAAAGAAATAAATTATTAGAAAACCAGACTAGCTGTACTAAGAAAAACGTTTGGTCTATATATACGATCATCTACATATCCTCCAGCTTTTCAATTTAGCCTATGTTTCGTGTGTGGATTAATATCAAACATGAGCACTCAGAGTGCAAACCTCTACCAAGCCAGGCAGTCCCCCATATGAAATCTCACACCCAACCTCTGGTACAAATTTCATAAAAATCTGCGCACATTCACTCATTTGCCAAACCACTTAATCCGATTAGGGTCGTGGGGATCTCAGCCAACACTGGGCGAAGGCGGGGTACACCCTCGACTGGCCTTTGCAGGGCCAACACTAACAAAACCATTCACACCTATTGATTTGGGGCAATTTGGAGCAGCCAGTTAGCCTGATGTGCATGTCGTTTGACTGTGGAAGGAAACCGGAGTACCCGAAGAAAATCCACGCCAGCACCAGGGAGAACATGCACACACAAAAACGCCTGAGCCTGGGAGCCTGCCGTCGCAATCTGCAAATAATAAAGTACACAGCACCCCCACGCGGGTATTGTTTTGTTTTTTTGTCATCATCTGTGCATGGATTCTTAGCAAAATTTATTGGGGACATCCTTAGGTGACCGCCAACCCATCATCAGATTTTTAGGTTGATGTGTCAGAAACAAACCCACGCAGATGTTAAAAACCGGCGGTGATTACAAGTAAAACAGACTGATCTGTGTCCATGTCTTCTCTTCTTTTAGAGTTCCACTGCGAGAGCGAACATAGGAAGAAGCCTGGGAAGTTTAAACCCATGAAGGTGTTGAAAAGGCTCAGCCAAAAAGGCGAAGTTGCAAAGAGCCCGAGTCCACGGAAAGAGAAAGAAAAAAGCTGAGCGCAGTGTATAAGTAGACGTTTCATAATCCTGGAAGATTCGGCTACGGAGAGTTCATCTTCAAATCTTTATTGAAAAGGACAGCAAAATGTCCGGGTGCAATCGGACACCCTGAACCCAACCAGTTCTCACTGTAACTCGTCTGTAAGTGTTAATAATTCACGACGAACACAAGGCTGTGTAGATTCTCAGTCATCCAAGTTAAAGTGGGTCCAAGGTTAAAACGTGGCCAGTTGGACCGAATGAGTTTCCTGACGACGTTTTGCATCTCATGCAAAAAATGGCGAAACGTCTTCCGGAACATCATGCAAATCAAGTT
The DNA here is from genome assembly GCA_028564935.1 of Neosilurus hyrtlii. NCBI lineage: Eukaryota > Metazoa > Chordata > Actinopteri > Siluriformes > Plotosidae > Neosilurus > Neosilurus hyrtlii. The sequence goes on along the minus strand of JAOUQZ010000012.1, from coordinate 3,167,684 downwards.
TCAAGCTTTGAGGGACACAAACTGAACACTAGCTTGAACCGCAAGGATACAGCAAGGGTGTCTTTTGCACTGGGGGGTGGGCACGTCACTGAATTTCTAGGTCAGTGACGTCCGAATAATCACTCAACATCTCTTCGAAAAGGGAAACCATGAAATTTAGGCATTTGTCCCTTTTTCCCTTTGTTCATTTACCTTTTCTGACAACACTTGACCCCAGTAAGCTAGCTTGCAATTTTTTGCTGAGTCATGATGAACTAGATTTTTACCTGAAATAGGTTGCTGCCATCTAGTGGAAGGATGATAAATTACGTTTGATGGTAATGGTTGATGCAAAGAATGTATGATAATCATATTCTTTGAAACCTCCAGGGGGCCACATGAAATGAGTTCGGATTTAGCCGGAGGGCCTTGAGTTTGACACCTGTGCCGTAGAATGTCATAACTAAATACAAATCTAAAGAAAGTATAACATCTGCCAAGACATGTGGTGTCTGCGATTTCCTTTTTTTTTTTTCCCCCTTAAGTTTTTCACTGGAACCTGTGTGTGGTGGCTTGGAAAGACGTCCCTCAGAGAGACATTTAGACATTTTCTGGTGTATGTAGTTCTGGAAATTTCCTTTAACGGAATTACATTTTTGTTTTGGCCCAGGGCGAATCAGTGGCGTAGTGGTTAGCACGTCCGCCTCAAGGCACGAAGGTCCTGGGTTGAAGCCCAGTGCTTGGAAAGGACATTTCTGTGTGGAGTGTGGAGTTTGTATGGTCTCCCTGTGCTTGTGTGGGTTTCCCCTACATGCTGTGTATGGGTTTCCTCCCACAGTCTAAAGGCATACACATTGGTCTGAGTAGGTATTCTCAATAGCCTTTAGGTGTGAGTGTGTGTGTTGGCCCTGTGATGGTCAGGTGAGCTGTTCTGAGTACATCCTGACTTCTACCAGTGTCGGCTGGCATGAGCTCCAGCCTCCCCGCGATCCTAATCAGGGATAAAGCAGTTTGGAAAATAAAATGAGTTGAAAAATGTTTCCAAGCCACAAGACGTCAGAGCAGATTAAACCCCCAGATTTTTCCAACACACCATGAGTTTTCCCAAACCACCACACAGAACAATTCCGTTAGCCTTGTTGTTGATCACCAAAACTTAGAACGGTTAGAATCAGGTAAGAACGGTTTGGTTTGCTCTGCTCATTCATGCATTTTAGGTACTGAACTAATCTCTGTGTTGGGGTGCTGTGTACAGTGTACTCAAACGTTTATGATGACTACCTAAATGAAAAAAAAAAAAAGTATGAACTTGCAGGAATTTAAAAACTTGCATACGTGTACAGTCGGTGGGGGGGGGGGGGGGGGGGGGGGGGGGGGGGGGGGGGGGGGGGGGGGGGGGGGTTGTCTTATGCGGTGCGTTTCTTTAGCGGTGATCACACTAGAGGTGCGATAGAAAAGTGACTGACTCGAGTGAGTAATTTGTGATTAGTTTTGCGGATGTTTGGTGGGAAAAAAAAACGAATCTCCAGACGTTACTCAGTCGTGTTTTGTTTGCATTTTGTTCTCAAACCATTCGCTTTTTATTTGTTATAAGCATGAACAAAATGCGTATAAAACACGGATGATGACAAAGTATTCGTAATATGGCGGATGCCGTCAGGTCCCAGACTTTTCACTAGCAAAACGACAACTTTGCGAGCTTCTCGCGGCACGTGCGGACAGTTTGAGCCTACTCCGCATCAGTACCTCGTTTTGCGACATTTGCGGAAATTTTAAACATGTTTGAAATTTTTTTGCGATGAGTTCACGCACCAGGCGAACAAAATGCGATGCCACGAATGTCGCGATATAAATTTGCCATTTGCGTCAGTCACTTTTCTATCACACCTCTAGTGTGATCACCCCCCGTCGTGCGGTTATTCCCTGTTTTGACACTGATGATTGATTAAAACAGTCTCTGGTTAGGAATTGTGTTCACTTGAGATCATGTGACATGAAAACAATACGCATTACTGTACCTAAGCAGTGCAGCAAGGAACGGACGGCACCGTTATACATGGATACGAACGCTAATAATGTTATTATAATGCATATTAGAGCCAGTTCCTTGTCTGGTTGTGTAAAAGTGGGGTCTAACAATGTCTTATGTAAGAAGATGCCACCGCTTAACATTATAAAAGACTAACTTTTTAAAATGTAAGAGTATTTTATTACCATGAGTTATTAACTGAAACCACGCATCGTTTTTACCAAGCCCTGTAGAAAGCTGAATTTGCTATACCATGTTTCATAGTATAACCCTAGTTTTTGATCGTACTCCTTGGAGTGGACTGTAGGGATGGGCGTCGGTTTTAATCATTTTGCGAGGATATATTTATAAAGCAGGTTGTGATGTAGAATATGTATATGTGTCTTGATGGACGTGCTGACATTTCTGTCTGTCTTTTGTTTACTGTTTGTTTACTGTTTACTCTCCTTTTTTTATTTGGGCCTCTAATTTTTAAAAACTAAGGGCTTTTGTTGCAAACAAAAAAAAAAATTAACATGCGAATATTATTTTGGGAGGTGAAAAGAAAAAAAGGATTATTGTAATTAAACAGCAGGAACAGAGGTATACACCTAATGTTTGACTTTTATCCTGGTGACAAATGGTTCATCATTCAAGCAATACAATAAACAGTACGTGACACACCCTGTACTGACTCGTTCTCTTACATAACATTAGCCTCCTGATAAAACGTTTTCAGGCATGACGAGAAACGTAATGAAAGTACAATTAATGATGATGTAATGGTGTGTGTGTATGTGTGTGTGTTAACCCCAAAACAGCTTGATGGATCCCCCAGCTTTTTCAGGTAGGTGCAGAGGGTTATCTTAATTAATATTTATACATAATCTCATTTTCACCAAAAAAATGCAGATAGCAGGTTTCATAAAGGAGGCTGACGATTAGCAAGTTAGCTGATGAATACAGTGTGTTTCCTTAACGCTGCTCTTCACCATTCTCCTTGTTTCCCATCATAGTTTTTAGTGCCTCGGTGCGGTGCCTGTCGATCAGCTCCAGCTCACGGATTTTCTGTAAAAGATAAAGACACACAAACGTCTGCAATGTTAGCATGACTGGCATAGGTTTTTTTTTGGGAATGCTAGAAGTTCAACAACGTATCATTCGAAAAAATATATGCTGAACACTGCACTAAGGCCCTAAAAGGGGGTTTTACGATGCCACTAGCTAATTATCGTGGTAGCCATCTTAACATAAGATTGTGGCGAGAGGACTCGAGATTATGCAGGATGATGAACGATCAGGAGGTTGTGGCTGCAGTGCATTTAGCTTTATATACTGGATCGTGGCTCTTTTCTAAATTATATTTAATTGTGTATTAAATTAGTACTAATTATAGTAAAGGTGATTTAATCTAGTGCTTTATTCCCCTCTTTAAGCTTTTAATGAAGTGAGCATGAGCACTGTGATGGAGCAGGTGGCACGACGGCTTACAAACAAACGAACTTTGGTGCAGTGTTTAGCACATCCTGGGTTCGATTACCAGGCTCGGGGTGTTTCGGTGTGGAGTTTGCATGTTCTTCCCGTGCTTGTGTGGGTTTCCTCTGGGTACTCCAGTTTCCTCTCTCATTCCAAAAAATGCACAGTAGGCTAATTGACTGTTGCATATCACCCCTGGGTGTGAGAGTGAGTGTGAATGGTTGTATGTGTGTTGGCCCCAGTCTGGCCAGCTGTTCAGGGTGTACCCCACCCTCGTCCAGAGTCGCCCCTAATTAGAAGTAAGTGGATTAGAAAATGTAATTTCTAATTCTGTAGCGTGAAGACTCCTCCTGGATGGGACACTAATCCATTGCAGGTTACCTTCCCAATATTTTTACTGGTGCCCATTTATACTGCTGAATGAACAGAAGCACACTTGTGGCTAAGACCTTGCCCAGGAGTCTTAGCACGGTGGAGGTCTAACAGGGATTCAAACCCACGACCTCTCGATCATGAGCCTGGCACCCTAAGAAGAGCTTCTCAAACGAACCTTGGTGGGATGTTGAACAGGAAATGATGTACGGCTTAGCCTTTTGGGAATATAGTGTATGCTGTATATTACCTGAGATATCTGAGAATTAATGATGTGATGGTACTGGCTTCCTCTTCCCAGAGCATTCATCTCGTCCAAAAACTGCCTTCTCTCCTCAATCTCATCAAGAACTGTAGAGGATGGATAAAACAGGAGCTGCATCCAGAATTCCATACTGCCACCAGATAGAGAAACTGGCAATCTAGAAATTTCCACCTCAAACTGCTTTGGATTTGCATGATTTATAAGTTCATAAATATGCCTTGTACTGCTAGTCTTACCCTCCAGGAACCTGTCCGTCTCGATGTCCTCCATGCTGTCAGCAGGACGTGTGAGGGATGATGAAGGCTGCGGCTCATCCTGGCCTGTAGCGAAGATGTTCTGCAGCCTTCGCTTCTCTTTTTCCAGGTTTCCTTCAGCCAGAGACATAATGGAGGGGAGAGTGTTATTAATCTTATTCCTCTCCCCCCTCCCCTCCCTATACCCCAAGTGCAGCTTTTACATGTTTGTTTATGGCAGACATTTTTTGGCAGGCGCCCGTATCCAGAGTGAATTACGTTTATACAACTGAACAATTAAGGGTTATAGGCCTTGCTCAAGGGCCCTACAGTGGTATTGGGGCTTAGTAAGCCAGAGTGTGCCATCCCCCTGTTGCCTTCCCTATCACATGACCACCACCAACCAGGGAGGGGTGTAAGCATGCACATGCCCCCTCCGTGACATGAACAATGACCATGACAATGTTGCCACCCACCTCTTTACGAACTGCTGCACATGTGTATTTGGGGGTGCCATAACACACTGAGGGAAAGCACTAGCCCCCCCCGTATGAATGAGCTCACAGACCCCCTTGACTGGCAGTGATCGCTGTGAGTGACGGGGAAGTGAGCGTATGCCAGCCATCCCTCCCGGGATAGCTTGGCCAATTAGCTCCCAAGGACTTTTGGTTGCGGATGGCTGTGGCATCAACCCGGATTCAAACTTGCGATCTTGTTTGTTTGTCTTGTAGACTGGTGATCTTCCCAGGGTGTTTCCCACCCCTTGCCCGAAGTGTGGCAATCGCTTTCGATGATGGATGAATCTAATCTTTAAATCTGGCAACTATAAGAAGACTCGATACGTACGTGTGGCGCTGGGTAGAAATCTCTCCCGTGTGTAGTTGTCCCCGGCACTGCATTTCTCCGCACTGCGTTTCTGTGGTCTAGATGAAAGAACTGGGCGTTTGCTGATTCTCAGCTCTGGTTCTGCAGGTGCTGATGAGGCGGGGCTACAGACCAGTGGTAAGGCGCCACCTTCTGGCACACCAAAAGAATGGCGACTGGTTTAGAAAAAAAGCATGCTAATCTGGATTCCATCTTTTTATTAATAATAAAACAGCAACAACAGCTGTGATTGGATTACAGCCAGGACAACTCCCAGACCTTATTTTGTGTAAGGATTATACATATATATATAAACATATAGGGTGGTGCAGTGGTGTTATAGGAAAATGGGTGTTGATACCATGCAATCAGCCAACAATTAGCCAAAAAAAAGGGTTGCGTCATGATTTTTACCCCAATTTAGTTGCCAAAAAGTAGTCCTCACTACGTAGGCTGCTGCCCCCGTGACCCGACCCGACCCAGGATCAAGCGGAAGATGATGATGATCTCTCATAACACCAGTCATGATATTCGGTCTATTTTCTTCAAACAACCATGACACCGCCCCTTTAATAAATATCACATTGTGCATTCTATCCTTTAAAAGTCATGCTTAATATTGTCACTTACGTTATAGCAGCTATAAACAGCACTTCCTTTACCAGCGTCTCTTCCCTCATTTCTCTCTATTAAAGACATTTATTTATGACCCATAACCACTAAACTGCGTCATTTTAAAGCTGAGAGTGTATGTATAGTCTCAATTAAATATTAAAGATCATTACAAAGTACTGACACTGGAGACTCCTTCCATAAATGTTAAATAAACATATCTTAACAGAAAACTGTGTCAAATTTACTGGGTTTTTTTTTTTTTTTTTTTTTTTTTTTTTTTGAGACAAAAAGGACAAGC
>JAOUQZ010000012.1:3124631-3145316 GCA_028564935.1 Neosilurus hyrtlii | reverse complement strand
GTCAACTGAGGGAGTTTTTCCTTGCCACTGTCGCCGCGGGCTTGCTCATTAGGGATGTGTAGGGGGTTGTAGAGAAAGATTTTTAGATTCCTCCCTAAATTAATTTTACTATGTAAAGCTGCTTTGTGAAAATGTCAATTGTAAAAAGCGCCATACAAATAAAATGGAATTGACTTGACTGAAGATAAGCACTGACTCAGCTGGGGGGGTGGGGTGGGGTGTTCCTCAAGCAAGCTGTAAGTTTCTGGGTGTAACGCTGAGCACCAAACAGAAGCTGCTCTACTGAAAAAAGCCACAGCAGGCAAGAGAATATACGTACAGGTGCAACTGAGTGACTTTTGTGCATGTGCTGTGCAAAAAACTGCAAATTCACTTGCAAAGCCATCCCAACTCGTGCAAACACATGCAGCACTAGGTGCAATAAGACTCTGTACTTAGTGGATGCACTAATTTTTTTTTTTGGTCCTGAATCAAAATAAATTACCAAAAAATAAAAAATAAAAAACAACATTTTCCTATTATTTATGCGATGCTGTGTTGCCAGAGCATTTGTCAGCAGAGTCACTTACCTCTTTCTGCAGGAGTTACCGTGACAACAGGACTGACTGTCGGAATGCTGGGCTGAAGTTCAGATATCTTACTACTGATTTGCTCCGCCTCTTTAAGGTCAGTCAGGGTCACTCCCTGTCAACAAGAATACTTTGTTTACACAAACCATAATTTACTGTATACTGTACTTCAGGGCTGGACGATACGGCCTAAATTCACATTGCAATATTTTGTGAAATTTTCATGACAACAATCTTTATCATGATATTTTATGCCATTAAAAAATCCAGTCCACAGAAAAAAAGAACACAACAGCACATATAGACTGCTTGTATGTTTATACAGTAACTGAGACACCAGGGGGCGCTCATGCGCTCCATTGCACACCTACAGCCAATTCAGACTCACTGAACACCTGTCACGTATGCTGTTCTCACCACAGAGCTCTTGTTCACGAGCTCCAGGGCTGCTATTCGCATGCCATGTTTTTGTTATTTGCTCAGGAACTCTACCCGTGTTTGCTTTGCTTTTGTTCCTGGGTGTTTGGCCTTGTTTTCTCTGTTTTTTTCCCTGCTGCTCACTCCAGTTGTGTGTTAAAAGTCTTTTTTCAGTCCATGACCCACTGTCTGCAATAAGATAATTTACTATATGGCAATGACAGTGCACACAATCTGACTGGTCACCGTGTAGGAAATAAATTGTTTATGAACCGGTGCGCTTCACCCTGCAAGTTAGCCGTTAGCTAGCTGCACTGCATGCTATGAACTTAAGCAGCTTCCATAGGAAGAGAAACAAGCCGAAAGCTACTTGGCACGAATGCATGTGATGACAGGATGCATATGCTAGATGAGGAGTTTATTGTGGACTGACAAACCAAGAGATACAGGTAACAAAACACAAACTAAACATAGCATGTAGCCGGCTAACGAAGTAAGTAAAACAAGCATGAGTCAAAGAAAACACCAAGAACAACAAATATACTGAAAACCAGAAAACTAGAACGCGACAAAGAAAACTAAAGCTGATGCCATGATTTCCAACATCATCACTCAGATGGACGGACGGCTAGACGAAACCCTATTTCCATAGTGGGAGGTAAAAGTGTGTGATTTTATGGCTAAATTCATTAATACAATGATCTTAAGTGTTGCTGTGTCCCAATAACAAGACAGATACTTTCTTTCAGATGTCACTGTAACTCTCATGAGTTTAAGAAAGGAAAAAGAGCAGCATGCCGATGGAAAAGGAATAGGTGTATTTTAAGCATTTTACTAGAATAATACCTGAGTGGAGCGTCGTGACTGACGCATGAGTCGAGAACGTGCTTTTCTCTGTGACTCTGACTCCTCATCCCGAACTGGAGCCTGGTACCTTGTGGAGGCGGTTAAAAGTAGATATAAATAGATACATGGATATCACACTAGTTAGTATATGCTATACATCATGCTAATGCTTACACAACGGCGATCGGGATGCAGGTCATGATTAATGAAAGCAAATGATATTAAAGAGATCACGCCGTGTGTATAAAAGCCCATGACTGCCAAGCAGCTGGTGTGTAGGTGGTGCTCTTACTTCCTGCCATCAGCAGAGGGACCACTAGGGCTCTCTAGGACTGAGTCTCCTTTCTGCAGAGTGGGAGGAACTCGAGCGGTGCGGCTCTCTCTCTCCTCTGCTTCCTTCTCTTCGGGGGTCTGATGAAAAAAAAATCATAGGCGTGTATCAGACACCTGTGATATAACCAGGAAATATGCTTCTGTTCCACACCGACACACAACACTGAGCATGTAACGGAGGGAATGGAACACCTGACCTTGTCAGCAGGGCTGACCGTGGAGGTAGTGATGCTTTCTGTATCGGGACTCGACACCGTGGAGGTCTCTACACCCACAAAATAAAAATCAAAGAACAAACTAACACACCATAAATATTATTAACAAAAGAAACTAATACGTCTTCTCAGACACCTTAAATATGCACGTTTAAGTGTAGCAGTACTTCAATACCTTCCCGACACGATACACGTCAGAATGATGCATCTAATTACTGTACTGGGGGTGTAAACTCAGCTTTACCGGGACTGCTGTCTTTCTCCTCATTAAGCTCCAGTTCTCCAGAGACTCCTCGCTCCTTTGACAGGTCCTGCACGTTCATCTTTTCCCGGCTGCTCATCCGACACACCGAGCTCCTGACAGAGACGACGCCAGAGGGAGAGAAAAACCCGTGCTTAAAACGAATACACTTGTTATTCAAACAGATAGAAATAGACACCCGATGCAGTGTGAGGCTGCGTTCCGAACCTGCGTTTTTTGGCAGCGTTGCCGTTTGCGGAGGCTTGTGCATTCTGTTTCTCCTTAATGGCCTGCTCGGTTCGCCACTGCAAAGTGATACACACAGAGCGCTTGTGAGCAAATAAAATAATGACGGACATCGCTTCCAGTGCAGATTTATAAGAATGTGAAAATAATCCAACAATTCAAATATGAGACAAAAAAAAATGTACACTATAGTTATTTACGCTATCACCGATCACACTCTCGTTCATTTGTAAAACTGCTTAATTCAATTAGGGTTGCTGACACGGGGCAGAGGCGGTGGTACACCCTGAACAGCTCGCCTGTAGTTCTATTTAATCTTATGGGAGGTGTAAAACAAGTTTCTGTTGACACAACAGCAGTTCCCTCACCCAGCAGTCCTCTTTCTCTTACAAAGTCAACCAGACACCAATATCTGTGTCCTGAGGACCTTGTATCAGAAACTTATAGTGCTAGCTTTCCTCTGGCAATAAGTGCTGAGCAAATGATAAACAAACATATCTTAAGAGAAGAATTTACCATATCACCAAGGACATTATTGTTAAATATGTTAATATTTTTTCTACAACGTAGAAGGTTCCTGTATAAGTTTGTACTGTAGAAATAACATAGATATAAAATCTACTGTCAGAACTCCTGTTATAAAAGGCATGCAGTATAACCTGTATCTTATTAACACCGATCTCTTGCTCTACTTTCATTATAATTGAAGCTAAATGCAAGCTGATGCCCTTTATGCAAAAATAAATAAATAAAAAGTAGGACTGGAATTCATTCATACCCATTTCCGTGGCCAGTTAACTAGGAGGACTATGATATGATATAATAAGATACAATAATATAATGGATTGCGATACACTATAATATTCCTAACAGTAGCTGATCTCATCTCTCTAATCCCATTGTTTTGTTTTGTTTAAACAATTCTGCTGCAAGTAATTTGCTTCGACATGTTCTGTGAGTAGAAACATTCATCTTCGCAGTGTCGGCGTGTGTGTGCATGTGTGTGTGGGTTGTCTTACATTAGCTTGTCTCTGCAGTAATTCCTCCAGCAAGGCTTCCACGCTTTCATCAGCCACATCAAATGGAGTCTGACCCTAAAACACACATTTACTGTCACTGCTGCGCTCTGAGAAAAGCACACAATTACTCACAAACACACACACATTCATATATACATTGTGTGTGTGTGTGTGTGCACACACACACACACACACACACATACACCGTGTTTCCCCGATAATAAGACACTGTCATATTTTTTTTTAGGTTCAAAAAACAACATAGGGCTTATTTTCGGGGTAGGTCTTATTTTAATTAACATTAACAGCAATTTCAATAAACAGGCAAGTGATTCCTCCACAATTGCTTTCTTGTACCCAACGGTGTAGCTCTTCCTTTCTGCACTCATGTCTACCAGTAAATAAAGTGATGACCGTTATGCTCCCTCAGTCCTGCCTTTTATCCCAATCATGCCCCTCAGTCCTGCTTTATAATACTTAGCTAACCAGGTTTTGAAAAAAAATTTTTCTTAACTTCCTCTTTTTCTGCCTCTCCTCCACGGCGCTGCTGTAAATGGCGCTGGCGCGAGTGCATTCACAGAAAATGAGGGGAGGGTGCAGACAAAATATAGATTTAGCTAGGTCTTATTTTCGGGGTAGGGCTTATTTTGGACCGTTCTGCAGTAGCAAGGGTAGGTCTTATTATCAGGGTAGGTCTTATTATCGGGGAAACACGATGATATATATATATATATATATATACACACACACACACATACGTACATTTTTATATATATATATATATACACACACACACACACACATACGTACATTTTTATATATATATATACACACACACACACACACACACACACACACACACACACATACACACACACACACATATATATATATATAAAATTACTGTCATATCTACTGTCATAATATATACACAGAAGTGAGTCAGTACAAGTGTATTAACATCAGTGTTATAATATACAGAAAACAACTACTGTATAACTCCTTTCGCCGTTTCCCTTTAAAATGACTAAAAGGAAGCAGCCCCACAGCATAGTGCTGCCACCACCATGTTTCACTATAGGTGAAGATACAGCTGTCTTGTTCTTGTGTTGAACATGTCTATGATAATATTCAGAATTAAGCCCTAAAAGTCCTACCTTGGTTTAATTAAAGAATAACATATGTTGCTGGATGGTTTAGGGTGACTTCTGCAGATCTGGAAGTCCACCCGCAACTCCCCCCAACACACACACACACACCTTTTTAAAGTAAGGGCTTCTATCTAGCCATCCTACCTCATGACCCAAAAGTGAAGATAAGAAATCATTGTTTTATGCATGGTCTACTTGCCAAATATTCATAAAAAAGGATTGATACAGCACCATTGTACAATATCAGCATCTCTTACTACATCTTGGAAATTTCCTGCTATCATTTTGTCCATTCATAGTACAGCATATCCTCTGGAGACCCCATTGTTCTCATACAAGGACATCATATTTTCTCTTAACTACACTGTGTGTAGTAAGTTGTAAGAGCCTAACAGAAAGGCAATTGGGTATTACTGCTTTGCCCAACCTCTTCCTGTTTGCAGATGTTGCTTAAGTTCAATATTTATCAGGTGGTAAGGAACAGAATCATTGTAGAGAAATGCCAAGACTCGTTATTATGGTTTGGGTCTTAGGAGGTTACTTTAAGGTAGATGACAAGACGCTACAAGATCCTCGGCTGTTCAGTTTTATTCTGATTATGAGTAGCCCCCACATCTGGTTATGTAACAGTTTGGCTCTCTAATCAGAAAAAAAACCCCCAAAAAACAGGGTACCAACATAGCCTTGCTTGCACTGGTGAAGAAAGGCAACAATATATATCCTGGTGAATTAATGCAAGCATTTGGAATGAATAGGTCATTGATCTAGTCATGAGTTACGACTTAAAATGTTTTAGATTTTTCAAGTTATTGCGTCATAAAGTAAAATAACCCATACCAGTATTCAAATGAAAGCGATTTGAGAGCATTACCAATATGTATATTTTTAACACAGACAGTCTACTACCCAACAGCCCCATGTACACACACACACACACACACACACACACACACACACACACACCTCTCTTCCAGTTCCCATTTGTGTGGGTGCAGGTTAGAATGCAAAGTTTTGCGTGTGTGTGTGTGTGTGTGTGTGTGTGTGTGTGTGTGTGTGTGTGTGTGTGTGTGTGTGCGTGTGGGTGCAGCCTGCTTTAGTGTAAGTGTGGTGAGCTCTTTGGTACAGAAGGGCACCAACACACATCCTACACACATCCTTTCTGCTGCACACTTGCACAAGCTACAGAGTGTTAAAGTGCTCACTTTAGCCGAGCTGACTAATATCGGCTCTGCTCCGACGTGGGACTGCATGTTATTGCTTGTTTTTTTTGTTGGATGACAGAAACATTTCAGTTTACTTTTCCATCTGCCTACCTTTCTGTCTCTTTCTCTCCATTCCACGCTCTTCCTTTTTATGTCTTCGGCCTGGATATCCCCTTCCTTTCTTACCCGCTTCTCTCTCTCTCTCTCTCTATGTACAGTTATCACTTTCCCTCGCTACACCACCACAATGGATATCAAATGAAGCATTAAATATATGATTTAAGTGTAAACTTTTAGCTAAAAAAAATATAACAATGGTATTTTTAATAACCTTTTAAGAAGGTTTAAGAAAGAAGGACGATGTTTTTATTTTTTACACATAAGCCCCACCTCATTTTCACAATTTCAAAAGAAGCTGGCCAAATTAACAAGTAGAATAACATTTTTTAATACTTGGACGCACAGTCTGGAGTCTTCAGCTTTGGTGCCTTCATCTGCTGCTTATTTGTGGGTCTTTACATGCTTTCAGTAAATGAAAACGATGCTCAGTAGAGTTGACTGTCTCTGTCATCTAAGATTATACCTTTTCTTTGCCTGGAGAAGCTGTTGGGTTGCTTTTGCAATATGTTTTCTGTTTGTTATTCATTTGAACTGTGAATTGCCTTCATATCAGTTTTGTCGCATCTGACTGAATCCGAGCAGAAAGTATAGGCCTATACACTTCAGAATTCCTCTTATTTCTTCTATCAGCAGTTACACCATTAATAAACACCAGTGACCCTGTTCCACTGGCAACCATACACTGCCCATATCCAACATGTTTGACAGCTGACGTGGATCATGAAGCCTTCCTTCCCTTCTCTATACTCTTCCTGTCGTTCTTGTACAAGTTTCATTTGTCTAAAGAATCATGCTCGAGAATTGTATGGGCATTCTTGCAAAGTCTAAGCTGGACTTTCTGTTTTAAATGTTACCAGTGGTTTGCATCTTGAGGTAAAACCTCTGTATTTAGATTAATGATGATATCTCTTGGTTGACTTTGACGAACTTCTAGAAGGGTGTTTTTGATTTGACTGGATCTTGTGAATGGGTTTTTCTTCATAAGAAACAGAAAAGAATAATACGACCATCCAGTCTTCCAACTGTTTTGGCGTTGCTAAGCTTGCCAGGGTATTCCTTCTTGTGATGAATGAACAAAACTGTAGATTTGGCCACTCCTGAAGTTCCTGCTCTTGCTTTGATAGGTCTGTCTCACTGGGCTCCTCTGCTTCAATTCGGCATGTCTTTGGAACACAAATCGAGTTTCCATAAACAGCTGCTAAATGCAAATTCAAAACCTGGAATCAATTCCATACATTTTATTGGAGGCCTGGCACGGCAAGGAAAGCACCATTAATTGCTACGGTTCATATCCAGTGTCAGAGGCAAAACAAAAAAAACAAACAAACAAAACGTGACATTGTTCGAATACTTATGGACTTAACTGTATTTAACCACATCCTTCTTATTTTTGGATTAGACTACTCGCTGTTCCTTAGCATGCTTTCTTTCTGTCTGTCTAATACCCCAACTCTACACACAGCCTCATCCCCTGCCTCTTATTTTATTACTGTATAGCTGTCCTGGCCCTTTTTATTTCTCCACTCTACATTTGTGTTGGTCTCATTTTGCCTGTACAATGCAATGCGAATGTCTCATTCTTTTCTCACTTGCTTTTTAGCTGTCAATGTCTCTTGCCTTTTTCCTTCAGCTGTTGTGTTCCCTCTGTGTAGCTTTCACTGTCCTCCACTCCTTTTGCTTGTATATATCTGTCAGTCTGTCTATTAGTCACAGTCCATCTATAGCATTCTATCCACATCTCATTCTTACAAGCATTTGCACAGTTTCTCAATCATAGATTAGCATCTGGCTTTAAAAACTGGAACATGGGGGATTATTATTGCAAAAATAAACAAATAAATAAATATAGTTTTTTAAAGATATAGCAGTCCTGAGCTTTTCTGAGCAAATCCTATAGAGTCACTAGTTCTTATTTGTCCACGTTAAAACTAAAGGTTATGCTGTACATGAATTAAATTTGCTGAGCCCCACACTTGAATGTGGAAAAAAAACGCTTTATTTTCAGTAGTGAAAAATTCATACGTCTCTGTTTTCAATTTAATGCAAAGTCATGTGACTTTCCCCGAATTTTCTCCCATAATTTGGTCATTTGCCAATTCCCGCCAATCTACTGCTCACAAAGTTATTCTTTCACCAGTGCCCTTCACCCTCTCTCATTCTTTCTATATTTAATGCTTACTTTTCTCCCTTGGATTGTTTAGTTATCTACCCCATCCCTTTTTACACTGTGGTTTATATTTGTCTTAGTCTCTCACTCTATCGAGCACACGCGCTCTCTTGTCATGTTCTAAACGCTGCATTCTTTCTCCTACAGTTTGCTATCTCAGTCTAGCACAATCCCTCTGTTTGTCTGTGCAGCTGGGCTTCTTTCTCTCTATTTATGTTTTTTTTTCTGTTGACTGCAATCCTGTTTCCATAGAAAAAGAAAGATAGAGTCTCTCAGACTGTTTTTCCTTCTGCTGGCCTTTTAACTCTCTCTCTCTCTCACACACACACACACACACACACTCACCCCATTGCTGCAGGCTTCCATGTCACACAGTTGCTCTGCAAGGAGAGAACAGGCCTCGCTCTGACCCCAGTGGGCTGCAGCGTGGAGCGGAGTCCAGCCGTCCACATCTTTAGCAGACACATCCAGGCCACACTGACAGAGCAACCTGAGATGGACAGAGATTAATAACACGTTTTCAGAAGGTTCAATTGGGCAGAGTGTATATTTTAACCATCCATCTATATATCTATCGTTATAGAAGAATTACAAAACACACACACACACACACACACACACACACACACACACACACATATATATATATATATATACACACACACACACACACACTTGTTTTCTTTGCTCAAGGCTTTATGCAGAGCAGAGCAGAGAGCAAGTGGTCCAGGCCTTAGCAAAAGCAGCAGGACAAATGCAGCCTGTTCCACAGGAAGTCTCTTGCATGAGACAGGAAATAAACATCAACTATTCTTAGAGAGATCAGAGAGCTGTCTGATCACGTGCCCATCAGGCCATTTCAGAGACAACCCACCTATGCAGCAAAATAAGCCACACAGTATTACCAAAAAAAAAAAAGGTCCCCTTTGGTGAGTATTCCCACATTAGTGTCGCTTACTTGATGGCCTCCAGGTAGCCCTTAGCAGCTGCAACATGGAGGGGTGTGGCTCCGGTCTTGGGGTGGTGCAAGTCAGCAGGCACACCATCTGTAAGCCAACCACGGGCATCACGCATGATTAACTCCTCCTCCAACCGCTTTGCTGCCTCCACATCCACACCTGGATAAGGATTTAAAAAATAAATAAATTAAAAACTAACTCTGATAAATGGGATGAAATGCTCCATGGCGGGCTGGTACTGGAAAACAATCAACTCTTTACTGATTTTTCCCACCTAGTCCGATGCTACCCATCAGTCAGCTCTCTTATGCTTACTTGTCATTCTTTCACTGCTAATGCTGCTCCACACGGCAGTGTAACACACAACGACGAAAGTGCTATCTACCCTCTGCCACATAACAAAGCTCCTGATTGGCTAGTGTTGCTGTGACTACCATTTTTAAAATGTTGTGTATTGTATGAAAGGTGATGGCAACTATGGAGGACACCGTTTATATACTCAGAGATTTCTACCAGCCCAAAGTGTAGTGAACCAAACCTAAGGAAGGCTATTTTTATATTTTCGTTATACACTTGCCTATGAAGAGATGCTAACATCATCTGTATATGCCAAAGCAGAACACATGTTGTAAAAAGTATGAAGACACTTATCTTTTACTTATAAGATCTACCTAAGTATGAAGTCTGGGTGCTGAACAGGAATTTTTTTCAAGTGGCTATATGAATGCACTAGCTTCTGTTTTTTTTAGCATATATATTTTAGCATATATTTTTTTATAAATAAAGCGTAATGGAGCCAGAAACCACATAAGGTTTGTGCTTGATGATTTAGAAACTCAGTTCGCATGATACTTCCTTCAGTACTCTAGACAGATTGATAAGGAGAAATCTGTGCACATATTCTTTATTTATTTATTTCTAAAATTGAGGGGCGAAAAATTTTTTTACAAACAGTAACATGTAAATTGTGAGTCCTGGCCCTACAGTCACACTGCCTAACAAACACACAAGTATTTGTGACGGCTGGACTTTGACGTCAGTGTCATTATTCACTGCGTGATTGTGTGAGTGGGTGATGAGCTATTTATGGTAATAAGAGCTTTCTCTCTCCTCGTCTGTCTCCGTCTCCGACTCACCCTGTTTAAGAGTGTGCTCCTGCAGAAGTGCCTCCATGGCTTCCTCTTTGGCAATGTCATATGGTACATCGCCGTCACAGTTCACCAAGCTCAGAGCTGCGCCATTCTGCAGCAAGTACCTAGCATACACATGCACACACAGAAAACAGACTTGTCAAATTAAAAAAATAAGTAAATTCTTTTACTATTTCAAATCTAAAGAATCCAGGCTTGCCCATACAGCGTCACCGGGAAGTGCAACACATTTGGAAGAAAGCGTTATCCAGCTTCTTTATCATACATGAGCTCACGGAAGCCTGTGATTGGCTAGTGTCACTGTAAAGGGCAAAGGAGTGCGAGTATACCACTCCTTTCTTAAGAGAGCATGGTCAGTTTTTCCGCACAGCCAGAGATGGCCGAGCACTGCCGGAATTCCAAGTTACCTTCTCCAGAGTGTAGGACTTTATAAATTAGACTTTTCATTTAATTTTATTAATTATACACTCGCAATTCTTCATGTTTGTACGTTGTCGGATGCATTTTATGCCAAATACCCACAAATGTCTGAAAAGTACCCACTACCTGACCATAATACATTCTACGAGTATGTGAGCAAGTACTGTAATAGCATGGCGGCATTGTGGTAAGCACATCCGCAACACAGCAAGAAGGTTCTTTGTGTGTGGGTTCGAGTCGCGGGCTCGGGTGTTTCTGTGTGGAGTTTGCATGTTCTCCCCGTGCTTGCATGGGTTACCTCTGGGTACCCAGATATTCATATGAACCTGAGGTGTGAATTCCAGCTGGTGCTACTGCCATGGCTGGGCTGTGGAAAATTAATTTACCCTCCCGAATAATCAGATTCAGGAGTTCAGCAGTGCTGTAATATAAATACAAACTGCCTCCTGAAAACACAGCACTCTTCAAAAACACACTATAAAAAGGCAAGCTTATGAATTAATATAAACCAAACAATAGCCGAAACACTCCAAAACTAGCCAAAATTATCAACAGCAAACACTCATTGTTACAAAACATTGTATACAGTACATACTCAGCGATTTCCAAGCTCCCGCAGGAAGCTGCTACGTGAAGCGGGGTCCAGCCCTCACTGTCCATCTGGTTTACGTTAGCGCCTTGAGACAGGAGAAAGGCCACCACCTCCATACTGCCGTCGATGCAGGCCTGAGAGACAGAACACAAACTCTGGATAAGTAGCTGTGTTAAAATGGACACATCCCATTAAAGAAACAGTTTTCAGTCCTAAAACATTTCCCGTAGACCATATGTAGGCAATATATATATGGGGTCATGTTGGGAGCTGGGAAACGGTGCTACAAGATAATAAAAATAACCTCGCAAAACAGACAATGTCTCAAGATGTCACCAAAATGTTCAAGATGGCAGCTGTGATGGCTATGTTGGATATCGCATCAGAATGAAAATCGATAAGCTTGTGTAGGTATACAGTTTCAACATATACACCAAAAATCGTGATGATAGATGATGTTTTTGAGCTAGTGCACGGAATACAAATTTAAGATGGCAGCTGCGGCGGCCATATTACATATAAAACCGTGAGGAAATTTATCATGCATTTACACATCCCCAACATCCAAATCAAAAATGTTGATGATTGGTGATGGCGTTTTTGAGTTAGTGCGTGGAATGCAAATTCAAGATGGTAGCTGTGGTGCTCATGTTGGATATCGGATCACAATGAAAATTAATAGGCGTGTGTAGTTACTCGATCCCAACAACCAAAACCAAAAATGGTAATGTTTGGCGATACCGGTTTTGAGTTAGCTGGACAGATGAACACTGCGTCTGACAATCAACCATGGCTCAAAGCGGTACAGTACTGACCCGTTCTACATTTAATAATCTGGGTTGTGATAAAGTGGAATGCTCTGTGCTCAACAGTATTCTCTGATTTTTATATTTCTGCATAGTACGTAAGAGCCATCGTTTGTTACAACAGTGCTAACTTGGCTAGCTAGCAAAAGTTACCTCAGGAAATGGTTGCTAGCTGTTTTAAGTAAAGTCTCCTTTAGAATTGTAAAATGAAAACAAACAAATAAACACAACATTTTACAGAAACGGACAAAACGTCAATGTCACTAAAACACTAGCAGGGAGTTCACTAGCTAACACTGGAGCTGGCTAGTATGTGATTCTGCTCTCAGCCACAGTACGTCATGTTTAGTTTGCCGCTTAATTTAGTTAACTAGCTAGAAAAACAGATACGTAGTGTAGGGTAAACATTTTAATTGACATTTATACAACAGTAATTTTATATCATGTTAAATGAAGCCTGACTCTTGTGAACCATCGTGAAGTGCACTTTTACTAATATAATTTTGGACTACAATTACCATTACAGTTAAAAAATAACCAGCTACACTCATGTTAAACTCCAGTGAAGTTCCCGGTACGTGGTTTGTAATTTTGTCTGGTTTCCTTTTAAGTCTGGGTCCTCTCAAGGTTTTTTCCTCGAGGCGATTGAGGGCGTGTTTTCTCATCAGAGATAAAAAAGGTTTCATAGAAAATTTTTGAAATCATAAGTCTTTACTAAATTTGAGGTAAAGGTAAAGCCGGTCAGTACATATTGGTAGCAGCACATTATGCTTAAAAGAGCTTAAACCCCAGAAACAAGAAAAAAAGTTCACACTGATGATGCGTTCACCTGATGCAGTGCTGTGATCCCGTCAGCGTTGGAAGAGTTCACCACGTCTATTTTAGAAGGTTTGTCCCCATCGCCTATAACTTGTGCCTCCTTCAGCATCTCCCTCGCCTCCTCTGTGCTGCCGCTGGCGCAGACTGCCAGGAACTCCGCCGTCCTCTCAAATTGAACACGCTTCCTGACATGCACATAATAATGCTGTCAGTTCCAGTGTAGTGCATCATCCAGGACAGTAGAAATGAGTGACACAACCGAAATACCACATCACCATCTTTAAAGATATTTTGAAGATACAAGCTATTCATCACAACGTTCGTTTGTGAACAAACAACAGAAAAATAAAATCAAATACTCATTAGCTACCTAGAGAAACAAGTTATTTAACAGAGTGAGGGGGGGAAACAAGCAATTTTATATAAATAAATAATATATCATATTAATAAATAAACTTTAATTGAAAAATAAAAATGTATGGAAAAAGGAAGGGGTTTTGGTTCATATTTACAAAGAAAAAGAAGAAGAAAAAGGAGAAACTTGTTTATTTTTGTTATTTTTAATCAGAGTTTAAGAAACAAAGGGCTATAACACACACACACACGTATATACATACATACATATATACACACACACACACACACACACACACATGTATATATACATATATATATATATATGTATGTATATATATAACACCATAATAAATAAAACGCTCTTTCTTTTTATAGAATTTATTAAAATATTGATTTCTTATCAATGTATTGCCCAGTGAGTATAAACAAGGAACTGAAATATTAGGATTGTATGAAATAAATTACACTTCACCTCGGATTTCCCGGATTATTAGGGGGGGATCGGCTGTCCGGGAACCTCAAAAGTCCGGCAATCACTAGTGTCCGCTACCCTTTCCCAGATATTTACTGTAATCGGTCCTGTAATCGCCATTATTCAGCAGCAGTCCCGGACTTTTACACACTTATCCGACACTCAATACACAGTGTTGTGTTTCCACAAACTTAAGGAGTGAATCAGCTCATTCTTTTATCACATTCATTTTAAATGTGGGTTCCGGCTCGTCGTCACTGTCTTCACTGTCACTTTCACTTTGTTCTCCCGTCACTGATGCCACTATCTGTTCATCGGACATTATTTTGTGCCCCTCTGCTACTTCATTTTCATCCATCTAATCAAGATTTAAAATCTCACATCCTGCCAAAACTTCTATTTGATGTTGTTTTGGAAACAATGTCCCATGTAAGAGCGAAATGTCAAAGATTATTATTATTGTTTTAAGAACATTTGTGCCCCCATTACAGCAAAGTCGGCATTAAGTCTGAAATATTAATTTCGATTTATTGGTAGTGTTTAGTAGCTGATATCCGAACTTTAAAATGATATCACATTTTCTGACACATGTTGCTAGTTTTTAGTGTAACTAAACAAAGCCTGGCAGGAATTTCATCCTTTTCGGCACGCACCTCGGGAGAAAATCGCATTTACAGCTCAACAAAGTATTTCCTAATTTCTGACTTAATACCCATTTTCACTCTCACACTGCACATTTTTCTTATATTAAGAAATCTTATCAAATGTAATAATCACACTGCGCCAGCAATTATTTTAACTTGATTATAGTCTGGATTTTCAAATCAGGTATTTCTTATTTCTTATATTTATATAGGTCATTCTTGCAGGGCCTTCAAGCTGACTAGCCTTAAAATTTTACAAAGAAAAGGCTGTTATTATTAGGCTATTATTTACTATTATTTAAAATTATTGCTATACAAAATAAAAGTCTTTTCAATTGTTATAACTTAAGCTTTTGAACGAGTTGCACTTCGTACGCACTTAAAATAATCCTCTTTCAGCTCCGGCGCAAAAATTTAAGAATCACATTCCACCCGCTAACTAGGGGTTTGGCTGATTTACTACATTTTGTTTATGTAGAAAAATAAAAGTATAGGTTTCACTGCAACAGACTAACAAAGAGGCATAGGGATGAACAAGAAGGCGCCAGAGATATATTAACACAACGCCAAAGGAACCTTCATTTGACAAGGTAATAAAATTTACGTGACAAGAATTGGATTTTAACAGGATCGAGACTCGAATGTATCGCAGTGGCGGCACATTGCGAACATCTGGACTGGCTGAAATTAATATCTGGCTCGCAGATGTGAAAGCCATTGCCTTTTTGTCCAAATCTAAAATCCTCAACCAACTGCTACATTTTTATCTTCAATCCACGATCAGCTGATGAAACATGCACACGTCTCAAACATTTCACACTCATGAGTTTTCGTTTCACTATTCCTGAAACCTTATCGGGTTTTTTTTGTCGAGTTATTCTTTATCTTCTCAGCCGCCAAATCTGGCATTAAACTTGTTAAGGCTTGCTCTGTACATTTTTGAGTAGTAGACACCCACCCAGCCCCTTCCTACAGCATTTCAAAGAGTTGTGGAAGTTATTTCAAGGAGAAAAAAAAACCTCAGCACTCAAGTGGTCGTAGAGTGCGAGTTCAATTGAAAGAACACCAAAATGACCACGAATTTCATTCATCCACCAAATCATCAGCTATTCCTTTGCTCAAATTTTCCTACTGTATACACTATACATCCAAAGCTTGATCGTCACACGTCAGTGTTTGGTTCTCCCCCAAACTACTGCCACGAAGTTGGAGCTCAGCATTATCCAGAATGTCTTCTGAGAAGTCGCCGTAGCATCATTCATCAATGGACCAGCTTTCAAAAGAGCTACATGCCTGAAATCCCCCATTATTCATTGCTGGGGCAATTATCACCACACTATCAAAAACTTCGCAAAAGTAAGAGAACTGAGCTTGACTGGACCTAGTTTTCACTGACCCCAGAGTTGGCACTGCCACACCAATCCCCTGACCTAAACCCCAGTGGGGCGAGTTAAAGCGCCTGTCATATCCGACTCTGCACAAAGGCGAGGTACACCTTAAAAGATTTGCCATCACAGGGCCAAAAGACACAAACTCTCATGCCTAGGGGTAATTTAAAACTGACGATTACCCTAATGTGCATTTTTTGGACCGTGGGAGGAAACCGGCATACCCAGAGAAAACCTGCACACCTGTTTCTCACTCACTCACCGGGTACTCCTACTAATGTGGTGGCGAGGCGGGTGCCTATCTCAGCCAACACTGGGTAAAGGTGGTTTACACTATGAACAGCTTGTAAACAAACCATTGCAGGGCCAACACACAATCTGGAACAAACAGTTAGCATAATGTGCATAGTTTTGGACTGTGGGAGAAAACCAGAGTACCAAGAGGAAACCGGCACAAGCGAGAGGAAGAACATACAAATTCCAGCCAGAAATGCCAGAACAGAGAAAGAGTTCAGTGATAGGCATCATATGGTCCAACCCAGAGACGCTGGCTAAAATCAATCTGCATCTTTGTATTTTTAATCATCGTCATCATCATCATAAAAAAATCTTATCACACCAGTACTGGAACCAGCTTGGTTTGCTTCCCACAGATCAATACAAGTGTCCCAGTTCGCCCTTTTGTAGAATGTGCTTCTCGGTATGGTCCGAGTATCCGCATACAGCACCTGGGGTAAGTTCCTACTTATAAAGCTTGTCCCTTGTTGTTCCCATTTTGGATCTGACCCAATGTAGTGCGACCCAGTACTTCTATATGTCAGTAAGGTCCATATTTTAATAGTCAAAGATCCAGCGGTTCCTCGGTCAGGAAAACTGGTTTAAGTCTAGCACCAACACTTACGTCAGGGGGTGGGGACGGGATTATCATGATGAACAAGAACATCTAAAAGTTGCGGTCTAGAAACTTTTCTAGAACATAAAACTTTAACTCCTAGTCCTGTAACACAGCACAGAACTATCCAGCACACACTTTAAAATAAACAAAATGGTCAATGAAGAGATGCATGCTGTGTGTTTTTGGAATAATGTTGTTAAGCGTCGTTACCGAGGTGCCCCATCAGTGGCGCCGAGGTTGGCGAAAAGCTGTAGGATCATCATCAGCAGCCATGACGTATCCAGTTGTCGGGTTTACAGCTACAGGGTTATTATTCGTTCATTCGCTGAACCACTTAATCTTACCAAGATCACGGGTAGGCTGGAGCCTGTCTCAGCCAACTCTGAGCAAAGGTGGGGAACATCCTGAACAGATCACCAGTCCATCACCAGGCCCACACACACAACCATTCACACTCACACCTGGGAAGCAATTTAGAACAGCCAGTTGGCCCATCCATCGTGCATGTCTTTGGACTGTGGGGGGAAACTGGCGTACCAGGAGGAAACCCGCACAAGCACAGCGAGAACATACAAACCCCTTGCAGAAATGTCCTCGTCAAAGCCGGGTCTCGAACCCAAGACCTTCCTGCCGTGAGGCAGACGTGCTAACCGCTACGCCATCACGCCACCTCAGCTGCACGATTGGAGCTGGATAAATATCATGCTACTTAAAAAGACATGAAGAGTGAATAAAGACAGAACGACATCCTGGATCAGCCTGAAGAAGCGACGCTATGATATGGAGCTTCAACCCTCCTTACGAACATGTCTGTTACATAATCCACCCTCCAACCTGTACAGATTCCTCCGTCTTGAGAACGAAAACTAAAATTGAAGTGGTGAAGTCATGGTGGGACATAAACATTCTAGAGAGCATTCAAGCGGACTAACACATAACTAGGGCAGCTTGTAATCAAAACCAACTTATTTATTTACCAGGAATAGATGAAGAAGAACATTCATCCATTTACTAAGCCTCTTAAATCCTAATCTGGGTCTCTGACTGGCTGGTGCCCATCTCAGCCAACCGTAGTACCAGGGGTACGCCCCGGACAGCTCGCCAGGCCAGTGCAGGGCCACGACGGAGCACCTTTCCAAATGGAATTTTTATATCGGGGTCTGTGGACTGGTTGGCGTGTCTGCTTCACGGCAAAAAAGGTCACAGGGTTCGAGTCCCGGGGGTTTATTTTCTCCCGCATGGCGTTTGCACGTGCATGTTCTCTTTGTGCTTGCGTGGGCTTCCTCTGGGTACTGGTTTCCTCCGAAGACGTGCACAGGCTGTTCCAAATCGCCCCTAGGTGTAGATGTGAGTGTGAACGGTGTGTGTTACCCTGCAACAGTCTGTTCCGGGTGTACCCCGCCTTCGCGTAGTGTCGGCTGAGACAGGCTCCGGGACAGAGCGGTTCGGGCAAACGAGGGAGTGGTTGTTTTTGGATCGTTCCCCACGCAGTGCTATATTTATCATTATATTAAAGTGTATCAGAGAGGAGGAGATAGTTAGAACTGGGGAAAGGATTGAAAGGTGAGGGTTGTCCAGGACCAGGGAGGGGAAGCTAAGATCTACTGCCTCTTGAACATTAGGGTGGATTGTCACGGATAGATTGATTGATTGATTGACTGATTGACTGACAGCCGTCCACCTCAGTCAGACTGGGTTTCTAACAGACTGAGAACGAAAGAGAAAAGAAAGATAGAAAGAATAGGAAAGGTGCAAACAAGACCTGTTCCTGATCTGAGCTTCCTGGGACTTCCGAGTGTGATGAGTAAGAAACGCAGCTGCTGTTGAGTAACACTGAAGAGGTGTGGTTGTTGTTTTGCGGGTTTTTAAATAAAACAAGTAAAGAAAACCTTTCTGTTGTTATTAGTAGTATTTTAAATGAAGTCACCTTCGTTTGACGTGTTTCCGAGCGGGTCGGTGTACGCCTGTGTCCTGCGGCGTCTCTCCGGCATCTTCCCGGCCGTCCTCCTCCCCTTCATCCCGCCAGCGTCTCCTCGGCGCGGCCGGCTGTTTGTCCGTGGAGGAGCCGTTCCACCGCTTTAACTGCTCCCGACGCTGAAGTTTCGCCGCGTCACCCATTCTTCCCCTTCTAAAAACACTTTTTAAAAAAATATATGGAGAAAGAATCACTCGGACACACCCTCCATTTGAGATGTTTACATGTCGTGAGCTAGCTAGCTAGCTAGTTGGCTAGCTTAGCTACTTCCTTATTCCGAAATCGCTTGGAGGAAGTTCGCGACTAGCTAGCGCGCGAGCTTTCTTTCCCACCGAGAACCGCCCGAATATCAGACTGAAAACGTCGAATGTTCCCCCGGCATCGTCTTTTCTCGACGAATGAATTAAAAGTCTGTCAGGAAAAGCGTTTCGGAACAACGACTGGACATCCCGCCTGTCAAAACATCCCTGTCAGGAAAAAAAAACACACCAGCGACAACAAGAAATCTAAATAAGGCGTTCACTTCCGCACTGTTAGATGGCGCTCGAGCGGCGCGTTTCCGGTGACGTACTTCCGGCTGGCCTTGACAACAGAAATTGAAGCGGAGGAAAGTGTTAAGGTTGACACTGGAAGCGAGTTTGTTGTTAAAAAGCGTCGAAATGTCGGACGACCGGGCTGAAAGATCCGATGGAAAGATTGTTAAGATGGAGATTGACTACAGCGCGACTGTAGACCAGCGGCTACCCGAGTGCGAGAAAATGGCTAAAGTGAGTTGAATGAACGAAGACGTGTGGCTGAGTCATGATGCACCAGCACCGCTAGGATGCTTAGCTAGCTCTGCTAGCTAGCAGCTAGTAAACACCTAACTAGCTTCCCCGTAAATACCTTCCTCGTTTTGCTTCATAGAAATAATATCACATATGATTGGTGCACCAAAATTATCCAGTATTTTAACCGTTTTAAGGTTGTTACAGTCGGTGCTAGCAGTAATGTGCTCGAGTTAGCTTAGCCTGTCTGTTAGCAAGCAGCTGAGCAGAGTCAGGAGTGTAACACGAATTAATGTCTAATAATTAACATATTATAACAAATATAGTTTAATATGAAACAAAAACTCAAATATTTTTTATATATTATTTTAGAAGTATTTCATGTGAAGTATTATTTAACTCCATGCATAACAGTCATAAGTGTCCTGTTTATTAAGTAATCATTAAAATCCTGGGTGGTCAAAATTCCAATTTTATTTGTCACATACAAATTATACACAGTACAATATGTAGTGAAATGCTTAGTACGACTGTCCAAAATGTAAAGAATAAACTATAAGAGTAACAAGATGAAAAGAACAATAACTAAAACTTTATTTAAAGGTCATAAATATAAAAATGCAAAAAGATAGAAATAAAGAAAATATATAGAGTAAAATATACATACAAAATAAAATATAGGATACAAATATATATATATATCTCTCTCGAGTATAGTGAAATATATTTGCAAATGTACAGGCAATATAATGGAATATAATGTAATGCAAGTGGCAAGTTCTCTAGTACAAGTCTGTAAAGTGTCTGTGTGCAAAAGTGACAGGTGTCTGTGTGCAGCAATCAGCTGAGGTGGATGTTTGTGTGTGTGGGGAGAGTCTACAGTGTCCAGGTACCAGTGTTCTGGTTCAGGGCCC
>JAOUQZ010000012.1:3079200-3094214 GCA_028564935.1 Neosilurus hyrtlii | reverse complement strand
TATATATATATATATATATATATATATATATATATATATATAGAGAGAGAGAGAGAGAGAGAGAGAGAGAAGCGACATGCTCATGCAATTAGTGTTAACAGTAGTAGAAATAAGGATATTCTGAAGTTCATTCAATATTAGCATATTAATTAAAGGCATTCACTAAGCAGAAGAAATTGTATACTTTCACAGTTACACTAAAAATTATTTAAATAACATGATAGTATTACGGAGAAAAGTTTACGAAGAATCTACTTAGGACAGTTTGCTATGGGCAGTGGTGGCTCGGTGGTTAAGTCTCTGGGTTACTGATCTGAGGGTTGGGGGCTTGATTCCCAGTACCACGCTGCCCCCGTAGGGCCCTTGAGCAAGACCCTTAAGCCTCAATTGCTTAGTTGTTTAAAATAAAAAAGGA
The DNA here is from genome assembly GCA_028564935.1 of Neosilurus hyrtlii. NCBI lineage: Eukaryota > Metazoa > Chordata > Actinopteri > Siluriformes > Plotosidae > Neosilurus > Neosilurus hyrtlii. The sequence continues at coordinate 3,093,799 of JAOUQZ010000012.1, read as the reverse complement.
AAAAAAAGGTAAATGTAAGTCAGTCTGGATAAAAACATCTGCCAAGTACTGTAATGTTTACTCTTTCCCTCCTGTACTAGAATATAGCTAGCTTGCTGCTAGCTTTCAAACACAAACAGGGAAAATGTCTGATCGTGCTTGGTTAAGCCTCTTTAGAAGCTGGTAGACATTAAAATGGGATTAAACCAAACCAAGGGACGCAATCAACTATCACTAACTACAGAGACCATTTATAAACACCACTGTAGCACATTTACAGCACAAAACTTGTTATATCAGTTCCGTTTTGCTAACAGCCCATAAGTTACCAAACATGGAACAATCGTATAATATTTCAGCGGGGTTTAAATTCAAAATTCCTCCAGCTATGCCTCGGTAAGAACATATCGAAAGGAGACGCTGGTGTCTCCTAAGACAATACGAAAATCAAATCAGCTGTATTTCATTGAGCCGCATGTTTCCATGCTGTGACTGTAATGGCTATAGCAGAACAATGTTGATTTAATCCTGGTTTTATTCAATCTGTTCAGGCTCAGCGTCCATGCAGGTCTCCCATGGGTTCTTCGGCATGTGGGGCATGGAGAAGAGAAGGAGGGCGATCCCACTGAGGAATAGGAAGGTGAAGGCTAAGCAAGCGCAGACAAAGGACCAGGAGTAGTAGTACTCGATCCAGATGGTCTCCTCGCTCTCGATCATCCTCGTTACTGACTGCCTCATCACCTCCACAGAAATGATGGCACATACACCTGGGTGGGAGAGATGAAGGATCAGGGAGGACTATTTAATGAAGGGTAAGAGGTGGAAGATAAATTAATGAAGAATATGCGAATCAGGGAGCGTACGCTGAAAATTGCGTCAGTTACCCATCACCACAAAATGAAATCTTAATGCAAGAAACTGAAGTTTTGTGAATAAATTAAATGTTAATTACCGAGAGAGCCCTCTAGTTATATAGGTACATAAAATGAAGTCGTTCTGGTGTATTAACACTCACTTTGTGGTCATAAAGAAAGCAACAGCTGGTTACTTGTCAGCTTGTCAACCTGGTTACTTTGGTGGTAAAACCTCCATTGCTCTGCTAGGAGACCAAACAGACTTGCTGCTTGTCTGGGACGTCATTCAACATGGACTCTAGTACTAGTTTTTCCCAATGTGAGTAATCCCATGCTCCCAAAGCCAAGGGGTGATGCGTGCTTGTGGTTATTCAAGGAAAGGTATTTCTACAAAGTGTTCACCAGGGAGTAAATATTTATGCAACCAACAAATGTCTGCCTTTTTCAGAATCATCAGAAATAGAATACTTTATTGATTCTACATATACACACACACAATATATATATATATATATGTGTGTGTATATATACGTATGTGTGTGTATACATTATTAAAGTTACTGCAAATGAATATCCATAACTTTATTTAAAAATGTAAATTATTTTCCTGATTTGGGAACTTCTAAGTCAGGGATGTCCAACCTTATCTGCAATGGGCCAATGAGGGGGCAGATAGCTACACCTTCTGCCTGTTTCAGTCACTGATCTAAAAAAAACAAAACTAGATTGTACATTAGTGTTTCAATTCTGAAGCCGGGTGGCAGCCATGTTGGTGAGACCACCTTGCTTTAAGATTTCAAAATAGGGCCGTCGAAAGCCAGCACAGCTCAAAACCTGAAAACTTGAGTGCTGACAGTCAGAACACCTTAGATTCATTTTTGCCTTCCATTAATTTCACTGATAGTTGGAATAAATTTGAATTAAAAAAAAAAAAACTAAACCAAAACCTCTGCATAGCTGAAATTTGGGGGGGAAATGAAATGCACATCTTGGATGTAATTATTTCTATTTTCCCATCTTTTCATGCCAGTTTCATGTGGAATTAAAACACTAATGTACAATCTAGTCTGTGTGTTTGTTTTTGAGATCATTGACTGAAGGCGTGGCTTCTGCTTGGTTGAAGTGAAAACCTGCTCCCACACCGGCCCTTTGCGGATAAGATTGGACATCCCTTTTTTAAGTGAAGGGAACCTCCCTAAGCAAAGTTTCCTCAACAGGTGACACCAAAATCTGTGAAAACTTTACAGCATCATAGCATAATTTCATAAGTACTGTACCTTATTATTTATTATTTATTAATAACTTTCATTATTAAAAGTGGGTTGTGTATAACCTTTTTCACTGGTAGAATGAAATATGGGAGGACGTCCAGACTTGTCTTACCAGCAAATGCATATAACATTCCAGCAGGTTTGTGGAGATAGTCCTTTCCTTTCCTTAAAGATCCCAGAATGCACAGAGATCCCAGAATAATGAAGGCCAGGCTGAAAACAGCAATTGCTGCTGCTGAGATATTATACTCTGGAATGAAAGAGAGGAAAAATAAAATATGGAAAATGTTTGTTTTAGAATCATTTTCAGGTCGTTGGTTATTATAAATGTTGTTCATACACTTTATAGCATTATAAAAAATAGTGATTATTGCGTTATTACATTGGCTATTGTTTGATTTAATTCTTTATTTTTTTGCGGGTTACACTGTGGGTGGCACGGTGGCGCACGGTGACTCCCTGTGCTTTCGTCGGTTTCTTCTGGGAGCTCCGGTTTCCTCCCTCAGTTCAAAAACAGGCACAGTAGACTAATTGGTTGTTCCAGATCACCCCTACATGTGAATGGTTGTGTGTTGGCCCTGTGATGGCCTGGCGAGCTGAGTCGACTGGGACGGGCGCCAGTCTCCCCACGACTCTTATTCAAATTTAGCGGCTTAGGAGATAAATGAATGATATTATTTTGTAACTTTTGGTACAGCACTTTGGAAAACCTTGGTTGTTCAAACATGCTTTATTAATAAAATGTACATATTACAATAATCTATTTATTCCCAACGCCCACCTTGTCTATAAGAATCATGCCAATCACAGAAAAACAGTGACTCCAGTTTGTTTCACAAATACATGAAAGACAGGAACATCGTCGTAATCATTCTAATTAAATAAAAACAAAGCACATCATAGCATTAACTATGTTTTTGGACCAGAAGTTTAATTAAATCATGTATACTGCAAGAATCCTCTTAATTAAGCTGTATGTTGAGTTTGTCAATAAACCTCCATTAGACAACACAAAGTTTAAAAATATATATATTAACCATTCAATATATATAAGTTTTTGCTGGTTTTAAAATAAGCATGGTGTAGAATCAATACCGAAAGGTAATTTTCAGGCATCATTCACCCATTGATTGATTCTTTTAATGAGTTTATTCATATACCGGTCAGGGTTCGTCCAGGAGACACTGAGCCCAAGGCAGGGTTACACCTTCATTGGATTCCAATCGCAGGGCATTACTAACATTCACTGGCACGTTGTTCACACGAAAAGGGTCAAGCTACCTGCTCAGTGTTGTGTGGTGGCAGGAAACTAAGGAAACCCGCACTGGCACGCAGTAACCTGAGCTCAGGAGCTGTGAGGCTGCACCACAGTACCCACCATGCCCCTGTGTGACTTTGAAACAGTTATAATTGGCACTATATATTTCTATAAAAAAAAGTGCCCTTGAATGTTTACATTTGTTCTTGACCCAAAATGGATGTCGGTTAAAAAATAAATTAACTCGTCTTGGACTCACACGTGTGTTAAGCTGCTTAACCTACTGTCAGGGTCTATGGGAGGCTGGAGCTTATCTCAGCCAACACTGGGCAAAGGTGGGGTACATCCTGAATAGCTCACCAGACCGTCGCAGGGCAACACACAGACAAGCATTCACTTACACATCCACACCTAGGGGCAATTAGAAATAGTCAGTTAGCCTAATGTGCATGTCTTTGGACTGTGGGAGGAAACCAGAGTACCAGGAGGAAACCCATGCAAGCAAGAAGAGAACATGCAAACTCCACACAGGCCGGGAATTTAACCCAGGACTTCAATTTTAGCTGTGGGTCAGATATGCTAACCACTATGCCACTCTGCCACCCTGTGATGACCTCCACATAGAGTAAACAAACTGTTGGCAAGCAGCGCCTCTCGATGCACTGAAATTATAGTGGAATATAGTGGAAGCGGTGTCGTTTTTACTTATGAATTTAAACACTAAATTGGTAAATGTTCCCCTATCCAACAGTGTTAAAGAATCCTTTAAAAAAAGTCCCAGATTAGAATTATGATCCTGATAACTTCCAAAATCAGGGAATTTTTTTAAAGGATTCTTTAACACTGTTGGATAGGGGAACATTTGTCAAATTAGTGTTCAAATTCATAAGTAAAAACTACACCGCTTCCACTATAATTTCAGTACATTCAGAGTCGCTGCTTGCCCGCCTGGGGTCCGTCAAAAAAAAATTTAACAAACAAACCAAACATAACTTTGATGGCAGAGCTAATAAAGCGATATCACAAATTTATCCAGATAATAGCAAAAAGTTGTGATAAACAGATATCAATGGGTGGCGGCACGGTGGCCTCACAGCAAGAAGGCCTCAGGTTTGATTCCCAGGCTCGGGGCATTTCGGTGTAAAGTTTGCAAGTTCTCCCAATGCATGTGGAGGAATGGGTTTCCTCCGGGTATTTTGGTTACCTCCCAAAGTCCAAAATCTTGCACAGTAGACTAATTGGCTGTTCTAAATCACCCCTAGGTGTGAATGGTTGTGAGTGTGAATGGTTGTGTGTGTTGGCCCTGCGATGGCCTGACGAGCTGTTCAGGGTGTACCCTGCCCACGCCCAGAGTCGGCTGGGATTAGTGACAGCCTCCCTGTGACCCTAATTAGGATTAAGCGGCTTAGAAAATGAATGAATGTGATACAGAGGGGGGAGTTGACTTTGTGGCTTATGTGCACCACAAATGCTGGAAGCACAAAATCTGTGAGATGCCTAAACACTTGTGAAATCAGAAATCCGATTGAGCGTAACAGACACATACAGTAGCTTGCAATGCAGTGTTTTTGCCCCTAACCACTGGAACAGATTCTCAGTTTCCTCACTTCAGGCCAATCTACAGAATCAGTCCAGAAAGATTGCTTTCCACTAATTATCACAGGAGCATCTGTCACTTTGGGCAACTCGGACTTACGAGAGAACAGATCTTGCGTTTGCTAATGATCATCCGAATGCAGTTCACTGAAGCTCCACTTATTACATGATGCCTTCATAACCTTAATAAAAGCGTTTGTTTTGCTGTTTCAGGAATGAAAGTCCTCTGTGCAGTGTAGTGCAGCCTTCAGGGTGTTGTCACTGCTATATTACATGCTCAGATGAAGTATAATGTGCACAGTCTGCTTTACGGACAGCTCTGTACGCGTAATAAAATAATCACGGAGACAGTATGGTACGCTAACTACCACGCTCAGGCTCGTCACCCAGAAACCCACCGACGCCATTCAGTGAGGCATAAGGATTGTTCATCACACCCCCGTATCATGATCCCCTTTGGGACAGCGTTCAAGATCCAAATTATATCCTATACTACACTGTACGTGAGTCTATCACGTTAACAATATTTTAGCTTTAATGAATCTGTATGTTTAGAACCCAACCCTGCACTCATGGTTATTCAGACCTCCAGATTTCGATAACTTCACAGTTTACGCTATTATTTATTATTCAGATGTTATGGAGGAGTTTGCTGACGCTGTGTCAGTGCCACGTGATTCCAAACTTGCCCTTATAGGACTGGAAAAGTGTTCTTTACACTCGAGGCTAAAAAAATTACAACAAGAAGGTCCTGGATTCGATTCTCAGGCACAGGGCATTTCTGTGTCAGAGTTTGCATGTTCTCCTTGTGCTTGCATGGGTTTCCTCTAAGTACTCCGGTTTCCTCCCACAGTCCAAAAACATGCACAGTAGGCTAACTGGCTGTTCCAAACCACCCCTAGGTGTGAGTGCAAGTGTGAATGGTGTGTGTGTGCTGGGCTTGCGATGGCCTGGTGAGCTGTTCAGGGTGTACCCCGCCCTTGCCCAGAGCCAGCTGACAGGGGCTCCAGCCTCCTCGCGACCCTAATTAGGATTAAGTGTCTTAGAAAATGAATGAATGAATGTATACGTTATTAGGATCACAGTGAGGTTGGAGCACATCCCAGCTGTCTTCAGGCAAAGGTGGGGTACATCTTAAACATTTACACCTAGGGGCAATTGGAACAGTCACAGCCTAACATGCTAATTGCTAGAGTATACTCACTAACTCACTGTTACCAAGTCGCTTAATGCTACTTGAATCTGGTGGTGTAGGGGTTACGGTGCTGGGCTCATGATCGTGAGGCCGTGGGTTCGAATCCCTGTTAGACCCCCACAGTGCTAAGACCCCTGGGCAAGGTCTTAACCACAAGCATGCCTCTGTCCACCCAGCAGTATAAATGGGTACCAGTAAAAAAAAATACTGGGAAGGTAATCTGAAATGGGCTAGCATCTCCTCCAGGAGGAGTTGAACTCCTAGTCGCTTCAGGCTACAGAAACCAGGCCTGATGAGCCAGTAGGCTCGAATGTAAAAAGTCCAACAGACTTTACCTTAATGGTACAAGAGTTGCGGGGAGGCTGAAGCCTGTCTCAGCTGACACCGGGTGAAGGCACCCCGAACACAACCATTTACACACATTCACACCTAGGGTCAATTTGAAACAGCCAATTAGCCTAACATGCATGTCTTTGGATTGTGGGAGGAAACCGGAGTACTTGAAGGAAACCCTCACAAATTCTCTAAGACAGAAATTCTCTCTATACAGAAATGCACTCTCCAAGCCTGGGACTCGAACCCAGGATCGTCTTGCTTTGAGCCGGTGTGTAGTGCTAACCAGCCACGTCGCCACCGTGCCCAAGGTAACATGTAAAGCAATACAAGTTAGTAGCAATCAACTTGCTAACTAATGCTGAATAGTTGTAGTTAAATGGTAGCTTTAATGTCTCGTGCAGTAGATGTCTATGTCCAAAGCAATACAGCAATCCCCCCCATCCACCCCCACCAAAAAAGGTACAATAGATATCTTTTGTACAGATAATCTTACCTCTCTGTGTTTTCACTTCAAATATCTCGGAGTTTTCTCCAGGGTTGAAGTGTCTGAAGTAGGAGCAGTTGACCTCTGTGAGGATAAACACAAAAAAACATGAATTCTATATTACTTTGGAATCATTAGTAAATGAAGTGTGTGTAGATAAATGTAGCTCTTAATGCATAAAGCTGAATCTAATTCTGTGAGTAATTTCCATAACCATAATCGTTAATTAGTAATCATTCCCAAGAATTCCAAATATGGCTGCCGAAGACTTCACTGTATTGCTGATTGAGCACCCAGACAATCACAGCCACACCCACACGCTACAAAGTCCCACCCACACCTCAAGACCTAATAGATCACCTTTCATGAATTAAACAAGTACAAATATACCAGACTATAGTATTTTACTCTTATTATACTTCAACAGGGTGGCATGGTGGTGTAGTGATTAGCACGTCTGCCTCACAGCAAGAAGGTCCTGAGTTCGAGTCCTGGTGTGTGGAGCTTGCATGTTCTTCCTGTGCTTGCATTGGTTTCCTCTGGGTACTCCAGTTTCCTCTCACAGTCCAAAGGCATGCATGGGAGGCTAATCGGCTGTTTCAAATTGCCCCTTGGTGTGAGTAAACGGTTGTGTGTGATGGGCTGGTAAGATGTTGAGGGTGTACCCTGCTTTCGCCCAGTGTCGGATAATAGAGGGTCCAACTTCCCCGCTACCCTAGTAAAATTAAACGACTAGGCAAATGAGTTTTTTTTAATAATTCAAACCCCAGTTTATATATTTAATGTTGTACAATACAAGTCTCAAATTTGGCCCACCACCTCATTTTATGCAGCCTGCGAGAGCTTTTAAAGAATATGAATATCGTACACTCTTTGCATTAACCATTACCATGAAACCTAATTCATCATCCCTCCACAAGGTGGCAGCAACCAACTTCAAGTAATGAAACTAGCTTTGTCAAGTGTTAAAGGTAACAGGTTACATGGTTGCCCCTTTTTAATAGACGTTCAGTGATGAGTTGGCACTCGGTCACCAAGAAATTTAGTGAAGTGGCCTTCAGTGAAAATGAGTTTGATACCTCTGTTACAAAACATACACAAAACAAGTTGGTCCCTGCAAACAGACATAAACTTACACGGTGTCAAAATACAGATAGAAACTTACTTTAAAGTGTCAAAGTCATAGGTTTGTCTAGCTTGCACTGGAGACTCCTTCCAAAAAATGCTAATGTTGTGTTATCAGAGCCGCTGTTATAGACCAAATTTGGGTCTTAACCATAAGTAACACTATATAGTACTAACAGATTATATTATACAATATATTAATGATATCAAATTATTTTCTGCTGTTTATTTTCAAATGGATAGGATCACAGTGATCAAACAAGCGCACACGTCTGCGTCTTGTATTTCATAACTCTATTTTGAGAATCCAGACCGCTCACTCATCCCAGCTGTAAAATCATACAGGTTTATATATTTATAAACTTCATGAAGGGAAATATGATCCAGTGCAAGACACTGATCCTTTACGTCCATCACAACACACAGGGAACCCTAAACCGATGAACATAGCATTATTCACTTGCCAGTGTACATCTATACAGAGAGGGGGGTACTGAAGGCTGCTGACAAGCGTCAAACTCCAAATATTGGGAGTAAACCTTTTACGTCTGTGAATATGATTACAGCCATTGTACAGTGGATGATAGTAACATGGTAGGCCCGAAAAATGAGAAGCTATAATTGTGTGTATAATCTTTTTAGCCTGTAAATCTATTTCATGGCAAAAAATTAGTGGTTTGCATGCCCACCTCACAGAGAGAAGGTCCCGGGTTCAATTCCCAGGCTCTCCCAGTGCTTATGTGGGTTTCCTCAGGATGCCCTGGTTTCCTCCCACAGTCCAAGGACATGCACATTAGGCTTAAGATGTTCCAAACTGCCTCTAGGTGTGGATGTGAGTGTGGATATTTGTGCGCGTGTTGGCCCTACGATGGTCTGGCGAGCTGTTCAGGGTGTACCCCGCCTACGCCCAGAGTCAGCTGGAATAGTATTAAGCATTCGGCAAATGAGTGAGGGAAATTTCGGTGCACCCAGAGGAAACTCACAAATTTCAAACAGAAACGCCCCAGTCTGGGACTCAAACACAGGAACTTCTTTCTGTGAGGCGGACGTGCTAACCACCAGCCATTGTGCACCCCAACTTTTCTTTAAGCTTTAAATATTACAATATATATAGTTAATGATCTTATAATAACTAATGAATAAACAATTTGACATCTAGTAAAATGCTGAAATTATAGTGAGCCAATTTGCAGTACGTGAAGCAACCTTCAGAACAACTTAAGATTTCAAACTTTCCTAAAGTTAATGCCATTTTGATTTTTATTTCAGTAAACTCGAGGATGAAGTCAGAAATAGAGCTCTGATATACAACTTGAAAAAAAAATTTAATAAATTAGGTTTTTACCCAGCAATTTTGCTGGATTTTCCACCAATAACTTACAACCACCAAAACCTTGCCATAACTACTGTATTAGAATATTTACCTTGAGACTTTGTACAAATTAGCAGTCATTGGATTGCATTAATGAACCACATGCTTTCTGCATAGTTGTCTGAACCAAATGCAGCTTGTTGTGTAATGGATCCCAGTCTCTCAGCTCTGCAAAGCAGCATATGCAGGGTGTGGCAGCAACTGGCAATGCTATTTCGAACCAAACCATGTAAATCCTGCGTTGTGATTTTTACATTTTATTTTAATTACTGTCCATGTTGGCTAACACACACATCACATTCTTTATCATCAATTGTATTTTTTTCTGTTGGGATAAAATCTCCTGTTTTACCGCTATTTATGGGGTATTTATCATAAACATGTTTGGTGTTTACTTGTTTACCAGTCCTGCAATGATTGTCTACAAGGAAAAACAGACTCGAATTACAGCCTTAAATAGAAGAATCAATAATAAAGAAACACCAACCAACCCCACCCCCAAACACAGTAGTGCTACCATCTGGGGAATAGCCCCACAGGCAACAAACCAACAAAACCCATCAAGGTCAAACTCAGTTCAGAAGTCAAAGATCTGTAAATCATGTGTATTGAATTTCTTTCCAAGAATGACTCTAACCTAATAAAATGGACACTTCAAATGGTGTCCTGCTTACTCTTCCAGGAAAGACCTGCATCTTTTGTAATTATGTAGACAGATGACTTTGACTGTATTGGACATGTGGTACTTCTGGCTATTTGGTGCATACGGGTGGTAATATTTAGACAGTCTTTCTGGGTATATGGCTTGGCCATGAATTGGCAGCATAAACCATGCCCCAGTGTGTGTTCAGGATTTTTGTGATGGTGGTGTTGTATGTTGTTTTTATACAATGTTAAGCAACTCTGGAGTCTAGATTAACCAAGAGTTTGCCTACACTGTTCTAACACTGCCACCAGATTGGCTTAACACCACCAGCATATTAGATCAACACTAAGCCTACACTGAGCTGATACTGATCCTTGACTTGCTGAGTGGTTGCACAATGGAGCTCTTAGCTCCTCCATAGTGTCCCCATAAATGTTATAAATGAGGCACTGATGAGAGCAATGAACCATCTGCACAACAGGTGGAGGAATAAACCAGGGTCTTTTAAGTGTTGTGAAAACTCTATTACAAGCATGCTCCGTAAGAAAACCTTGTACTCCCAAACTGAAGTCACCATCATTGGAGTAAGTGGTTTTCAAGGATCTTCAAGGATTTTCACCATCTTGTATCAAGCCAACTAAATTCTTTTCAGCCTAGACATGAGCTAATGCCCCTATTACCCTTCCTGTAGACTGTCACCAGGGCTTCTTCTGTTCCGCTGGCTCTGGAGCAACGCCATCCTATGCCATGGCACAGTCATTGCCCCAATGATTCAAGAAAGCCATTGTACTATCCCCTGTTGCCAGTGACAAATTTATACAACCCATTTGTTAGAAGAAGCTCCTAGTGCTCAGATCAGACAAGTTACCCATGGTAACTGATGCCTGCATGTCAGACCTGGGCTTTCTCCCTGTCTTTACTAAGCAAGATCTTGTTCATGGCTTCACTAAACCTCTGGCTTGCTGGTTTTCTGAACCTCTGGACACTTTCAAAGATCTCTTTTTCAAAGAGCTTTCAAAGATCCTCATTTTGGATCTACTAGCATGTAGGTTTATGGATGCTAAAGCCAGTTTAATGGATTCTCAAGGTGCCTTAAAAGAGTGTTAAGAGTGTCAAACTTTCAATGATGATTTTCCACATAACTATGTGCAATAAATGGATCCCTGTGTAACATGCCACTGTGGATAAATTCGGGGGCAACCTTGGGCTCAGAAACATGTTGCTCAGATTCACAAACTGGCATTGCAAGATAAGAGTGAACACAGGGTTCCACTTGCCTTCAGGACCACAACCTGTGTAAGGCCAGCTTGTGCAAGTTGATCATCCCCACCTGATCCTAATCACTCCCTGGGTTTAAAGCTCCTTGCCCTTCCACGACTCTCCGCCAGATCGTCTTGTGCCGTCTGAAGAGTAGTGCGCTATCTCATAGTCGCGCCACGATCCCGCCTGCATTCATTCTTATGCTCATGCTCATGGTTCATGACCTATCTCGTCGTGTCTGTCTTGCATTTGGGTCAGCCTGTTTTCTGGTACCAGGTATAACAGGTGCCTGCAGAGGTCAATGTTCCCTCTGTTTCTTTCATGGTCCCTGGCCAATTGGTTTATTTCCTGATTGTGTGCACCTGTTCTATGCTTTCTGATTTCTTATCTATGTAACTTTGAACATTATTATTGCCATTCACCTGTTTGTTTTCCTAGTTTTGATGCCTGTTGCAAAAATGATTATAGACTCTTCTACACTGTCTGTCCGCTGTGATTTGAGCCCTGTAATTCTTGGTTTACCCTCTATAAACTTCTAAACACCCGCACTTCAGTCCTGCTTTAGACATTTATACGTTACAGCTGGTATGTTCAGGTGTGGGTGTCAGTCACCGTGTGACTAAAAGTTGGAGCTTGAACTCCTCTTGCTTCTCATGCAAGACAGCTGACTATTTACGCAGTCTAAATTTGGGCTTTGGGATTTTATTGCTGTCTCACCCTGGATGTATGCAACCAAAATTCTTTACCACAAGTTCATGAAGGTTAGACATAGAACATGTCCTGTCACACATCACAGGGGAAATCATTTCTATTAATTTCTTTTGTGATTACACTCCTATATTTCCAGTTAGGTTCCATCTAATGGTGATTCATTTATCACATTGTTTATCTGAAATGTTGGGGTTTATTTCTCTATTAAAGTATTTTGGGTTTTATTAGGTGGTTATAGTATCCTATTATCACAAAAGTCTAATTAAAGTGTCTCAATGTTACTTGAAAAGATTATTAATTGACAGAATAACATTAGTAGTAGTTAAGTACAGGTACAGCTATGTGCGAAAGTCAATCAAGCTTTCTATTAAGGTTGTTTACCAGCCACGGTACTGTAGCTGGTATTGACATATTATATATAGCTCTATCTTAATATATCGACATACTATCACTCTCAGGTTTTCAGGGTAGCATAGCAATATGACATTGAATTAATAATCTCAAAAAAAAAATTATATATATATATTGTGTATGTGTAAAAAAAATTTATATATTTTTTTCCCTCCATGTGTCTGGTAATAACAATTTCCACGTGTCAGGGCATTGGTAAGCACGACATGGTGTTCTCGCTGTGTCTTGTACAGGACCTGTATGTTGTATGGTGACCATTGCAAGAAATATGATGTAGAGTTGATGAGATTGCATGTTAGGTTACCTCGTTTTTATTCCCTTCTATAAACAAGTTATTAAAATGAATTAATCATGATCTATGTAGGATGCATGTATGGGCTTTGAGAGTTCTCTCTAATATAATTAACATAAAACCACTTACTCTCACACCTAGGAGCATTAAAGAACAGCCAATCAGCCTAATGTGCAAATGTAAATAGGTGTGTGTAGGCGTGCGCATTGGCCCTGCGATGGACTGGCAAGATGTTCCGGGTGTACCCTGTCTTCATCCAGTATCAGCTGAGGTTGTTGGGGAGGTAATAGAGTAAGTGAGGCATTTGTACTAAAACTGCTAGTTCAAATGATTTTGATAGTGATTGATACAAGAAGATTTGAAGATGGCGAGCTGTTCAGACATCTATGGGAGGGTAATAGGAGGTAATTCTATCTAGCAGGTGAAAACTTTCTTCAGTTTTCCCACTGAATTTAAACCTAATAACAGAGTGCTTTATTTTATTTAAAAATAAATAAATTAATAAATAAACAACTCTTAAAATATATGGATGTGAGTGGATTCTCATAGTGGAAGATTATTTTGGGAAAACTATGTTTCAAGCAGGAGTAAAACTGGGATGGGAAGCCAGTCCATTACAGTGCAACATAGTGTATGTACACTGAAATTTACAGATGAAGGACGGATACCTCCTTGTCCTGGAATTTTGTTTGTATGTATGTATAACTTCTCATACATTTAAGTGTCAAATTCTATCGACAGGTTCTGGAATGTGAGTAGAACTTTGCCAAATAAGAGTCACTTTAGACTGTGAGGATGCCTTGGCAGCTCATTACTCATTCCAATTAAAATATCCTGGTGAGGTTAAAATTACTTCTAAAATAATTTCCTTTCATGAGTCAAATTTAGACATATAAGTTATGAAAGGGAAAGAAAAAGTTTTTCACGGATTGTAAGCAAAGATTCTCGGGGATGTCAGAAATTCTTAAAACGAAACGTGAATTCCCAGACATCTTTTAAGTGGTCTCGGATTACCGTGGGCTAAAAGCATTACATTCATGACTGTGGCCTGCCATGGCACGGGGGACGGTGCTAGAGCCAGTGGACATATGGTGCTTAAGCCCTGTAAGCCCATCCCTAGAGCCACAATGCTCAACCAATTATCCCTAATGATGTACCCACTGTGAGATATAACCCCTGGAGTGTTTCAAGTTGAATTAGTGAGATGACCAAGTGGTTAACTTTCCAAACAAGACCCGATATCCTCTATTTGATCAGGAACCTATGGATGTTAAAGGAATTTACACGTCTGGCCGTGGCAAAATATAATATATAATGATATAATGCAGGTTATCGCTGCTTTCCAGAAAAACACCCCATTTTATAATTGTAGAATGATTCTTTCTGCTATTAAAAACTTCTTTTTTTAAAGAACGCATAGTTGAAAGTCTTTAGTCTATCTTGAAGGGTTCCAGAGGAAAAGCTGACAGGCTCCAACCTGGAAAGAAATGAACCAACGCTATCAGCAGTTTGATATCATTCAGCTCAGCATGTTTCCTTTTAGCAAAAGCAAGTATCTCTTTTAGTAAAATCCTGCTCTATTCATGGTTTTGTTTCCAAATCGGATCCAACATCATCCATAAAAGTTGTTCTGGATAAGGGTGTCTGCCAACTGCTATATGTATATTTGTGTCTATATGTCTATCTATATACTGGTATATACACACATACATATTTATACACACACATTATATTATATATATGTGTGTGTGTGTGTGTGTGTGTGTGTGTGTGTGTGTGTGTGTATATATATATATATATATATATATA
>JAOUQZ010000012.1:3050889-3073683 GCA_028564935.1 Neosilurus hyrtlii | reverse complement strand
ATATATACATACACACACACACACACATACACACACACACACACACATATATATATATGCCTATATAGGCCAATTAGCCTACTGTACATGTTTTTTGGACTGTGAGAAGAAACCAACCAACAAACATGGGGAGAACATGCAAACTCCAAAAAAAAACAAAACAACCAAGTCTGGGAATCAAACACAGGCATTTTTAGCGCGAGGTGGACGTGCTAACCACTGCGCCACCATGCCACCCTGCTAAGCTATCAGGCATTTAAATATGCACTGAACGTCATGTGCCTCTTTGAACTATAACTGTAGCATTTTTAACCTGTTATTTGTTGTTTTGTGTCGTGTTGTGTGTAACTGGATGTGCTGCGCTGTGTATTTCATATTTCATATCAACTGTTGTTGAAATAGCTAATAAGCTCAAACTTATATAAGTCATAAATTTAACATTACAGTTCCGATTGTTAGCATCCATCTCTGCCCGGCACCAGTTCAACCCCTCTGCTGACCAAAACAAAGGCACTCCTGACAGAAACTGCTTTATTTTTATTTTTCCTCTTGTATATCCCTGTCTGTCTCCATAGTCATCTATTTCATCTTTTTCTCCTGCCTGCGTTCCTGTCTGTGGAAATACAGGATGAGAATGTAAGCAGGCAAGACAAATTCTGCATCATTTAACTTCCATGCTTGAAGCAGGACCCTTTATACCAGGGGCACCCAATCCTGTTCCTGGTGATCTGCCTACCTAAAGATTTTAACTCCAACTCTAATGGGGCCCATCTGACAAACCCAATAATCACTTTAAGTCTTCGTTTCCAAGGCTCCAGTCTTGATTAGATGATTGGATGGTCAGATGGGCATAATTAGGGTTGGAGTGAACGTCTTCGGGAAGGTAGATCACCAGGAACAGGATTGGGCACCCCTGCTTTATACACTTTAGTCCATTAAGGAAAGTTTGTGAACCTGAATCTTATTAAATACAGTATTTTTCCTAACAGTAAGAACTACTGAAGGTTATTTATTTATTTATTTGTTTGTTTATTTATTTGTTGAATTCTTGCCAATTTAGGATTTAGTTTTTACTCCATCATATCCAATTTATTTAACACCAGAGAAATCCAGGATTATCCCAGAATGTTTTGTGCTTTACTGCTAGTCGCTAAGACTATCGTTGGAGACTCATTAAGCCCTGTATCTCAAACCAGCAGCTGTTTTGAAAATCTCACATTTATTACAGCTATAATCTTTTAAACAAATGAATCGACTGTATTTGATTACCTACTGTAATCCACAAAGCTGGATAATGGCAACGCTGTGTTTGAGTGAGGGTAACAGCACGCGCTGCCTGTCAGAAGCCTTTTAGCTCCACATTCCGAGGGTTAAATATAATAGGTAGGTATTTCTTCTAATGGCAGCCAAGTTAAGGAAGAATGTAAGCTAAGGTCACTTGGCTTTGGGAGTGCATTAGTGGAGCGTGCAGATATGGTACAGTTTGGAAATTCAAGCCACGTGTTAATTACTGTTTTACTTAATGCAAGCAAACGACTTAGCTCGAGCGGTATGTAGCATAATGTTAAGAGTACCATCTATAGTTTAAGATCGTCAGCCAAACATTTGTGTAACGTGCCACTCTGTGAGTGGATCGGATTTAGACTAACAAAAGAGTTCCATTTGTCCCGTCCAGTGCAGCACACTCGGTGCACAGATGAAAGGTTATGCCACAACTCTCTGATATATCTGCAGCTCCTTTAAAGATTAAATATCTCCGACCCAAATAATAATGAATCAACTAAAGGCAGAGCAGTAGTTTGAACCATGCTAGCAATTCTTACTATAAAACACTAGCTCTTTGGATAAACGTTACTTTGGTGAGGTATCACTGTAGCATGAACACAGGGCATCGTACGAGTGTAAACCATGCCGCTGATGGTTCATGTAAATAAAGGGGAAGTGTAATGGTTGCTTAAAGAAAATCGCCTAAATAACATTAATGGTGGATGGTAATTTGATAGTAAGCCTGAATTAGGTTTGTATAACAATTTTGCTAGGAGTTTGCAATTAACCTTCTTTTGATTTGCAAGTTGAAAAGCTATTTAACAAACATAGACTAGTATTTTGGACATTTATTGCATATTTATGCTTTTTCTCTGGTAAGTGAATTTAGGCTCCTTCAATTACTACAGTTACATTTGTATTTGTATTAGTACAAATACTATCCGTGTGTCTGAAATCGCTCACTTATTCACTACCCCTTCTTACAGTATAGGGAATTAAATGCAGAAGACTATACAGAGACTGGACATAAGTAAATAGACACCCAAAATTTTAGAACGAATATTTGCTGGTCGAAGAAGAGGCTTGCGTCTTTTTGCTCGGCCATAATAGCCCATTTGATGAAGGTAGCAGCTAACAGTTTTTGGGCTGGTTTGGAGGTCTTCTGCAATGTCTGCGTCCTTAGAACATGGAATTTTCTCTTCACGGAGCAAAGGCATCATCTTTCTGACAGTTCTGGTCATGGATCCGTGGTGGTCTTACCTTCACTGTTGAACTTTTTATCGTTTTCAAAGGAATATTCAAGTTGTCGGCTATTTGTCGCTGGCCGATGCCACCTTCTGTCTGACCCACAGTTCGATCTCTCTGAAAATCTGATGGTTTAATGATACTTCAATTTAAGGAACACTACTCAGCCTGCTGTATAAAGGTGCACAAAGTTGTGCTAAAGTTATGCAAGCATGAGCTCAAGAATTGACAGATTTTCAGAGAGGTAGAATTGAGGGTCAGTCAGAGGGCGGCATCAGCAGAAGACATCCAAAACCAGCCCAAAAACTGTTACACACTATGTTCATCAAATGAGCAACAAGACGCAAGCCTCTTCTTCGACCAGCAAATATTCATTCTGAAATTTTGGGTGTCTATTTACTTATATCTGGTCTCTGTAGTGAGGCTTTGAATCAACTAATTTACTATTCTCTAATTAAAATCTGATTACTTAGCTCGTCAGATTATTTTAAGCGTTTATTTTGAATGCATTTACACATGCATAACGCTCCTGTTACTAGCAAACCTCATTCTTTCATTCATTCAAGCTGCTTAATCCTAATTATGGTCTTAGCCGACTCTGGATAAAGGCAGGGCACACCCTGAACAGATCACCAGGCCAACACACACAACCATTCACACTCACTCTCACGCCTAGAGGTGATTTGGAACCACCACTTAGCCTACTGTGCATGGTTTTTAAACTGTGGGAGAAAACCGAAGTACCCAGAGGAAACCCACGCAAACAGAGAGGACATGCAAACTACGCACAGAAATGCCTGAGCCTGGGCATCAAACCCAGGCCTTCTTGCTGTAAACCTCATTATCATCAGTAAAAAAAAACCTAACAAAGGTAACGTTAGACTTTGGACATGTCTTTGCCAATAAGCTCTGTCTGGAGTGATGTTTTATTAAATTTAGATGATATAGTTTACACATCCAGCCATTCTTTATACCGCTTGTCCATCCAGATCTCCAGGGAAGCTGGAGTCAGTCCCAGCTGATTTTGGGTGAGAGGCAGGGTACAGCATTAACAGGTCGCTAATCCACTGCAGGGCCAACACAGACATAACTAAGCATTCACACTCATGGACTATTCAGTAGAGATGGTTGACCTAATGGTCATGTCTTTGGACTGTCGGAGAAAACCAGAATACCCTGAGGAAACCCATGCAAGCATGCAGAGAACAAACATTCAAAATTCAAACAAAGATCTTTGTCAGATACAATATTTAAACCCAGAACCTTCTTGCTGTGAGGCAACAGTGCCAACCACTGTGCTACCTTGCTACCCATTAGTCATGAGCATATATATTGCAAAATGTTAAAAGTAATATTAATTTATTTAGTCATTGTTTGCTCCAGCAAGGCCAACTTACCTCCTGGCAAACTAAGTGGTCCACATCCTTTCCCAACAGTCTCTGGATCCTCGATGTAAATAAGCTTCTTGCAGAGTCTCCACAAGCCGAAATGGGCTGCCTCACAAGTACTGTTTACACTGTCCACCTTGTGGCTTAATACAGCCCAATGATCAGTCACCACAGCTGTAAACATGCACACTATACCTGTCAGGATGACCACATATGTGATCTTCACCTTTGTGCTCTTTTGCATGGTTCCTCACAGGTTTACCGCGCTTCTGTTTGACTAAACCGCTGAGCAAGCCTACAATATGGTCTAGGGAAGAGCTGGTGTATAGGGTCAGCGTGGTCGTGGTGGAAGTCTTCACTTGGATGGCAGCACTGCGAATGAGAACCAAATGGCAATGGCATAGATTTACACAGGGAGTGGGCCTGCGAAGTGGCCCGCAGCTGTTGAGGTATATCAGGAAAGTTGATGACTATACGGGCTGTCTCATATGTGTGAGCTGTAGGGGGGGAACAGGGAGTGAGTCAAGATTCTATAAATGTGTGGTGAATCAAGGAGTCAGCCAGTTGGCTTCTCACATTTCATAAGAGTGGGGGGGGGGGGGGGGGGGGGGGGGGGGGGTTGCTGCCCATGCAGAGGCAAGTTTAGCATAAATAAAGTTGGATATATATACACATAATTATTACTTTATGCTTTATTACCTTTATGTTAGCATTTAGCATATTAGCGTTACCTTTGCGTTTAGAGCAAGTGTTGTATGAGTTTTACAGAAATAAGATATTTCTAAAAATTGCATGATGTGTCACGAGTCAGTAGAATTCCTGCTGTTGAAGTATAACATATCATTCATGAAATTTTTTTGGGAAACTAGGCCATTAGCAGTGTGAAAGAAAAGGTTTGACATAACATGACACAATGAAGCCATAGTGGTTAGCACGTCCACCTCACAGCAAGAAGGTTCTGGGTTCGAGGCTTGGGCATTTCTGTGTGGAGCCTGCATGCTCTCCCCGTGCTTGTGTTGGTTTCTTCTGGGTACTCCGGTTAACACAACCGGTACTCCGGTTAATACAGTCCAATGGCATGCATAATTGGCTGCTCCAAATTCACCCTAGGTGTGAGCGTGAATGTGAATGGTTGTGTGTTGGCTATGTGATGGTCTGGCGAACCATTCAGGGTGTACCCCACCTTCACTTAGTGTCAGCTGAGACCAGCTCCGCATGACCCTAGTAGGAGTATGCGGTTTAGGCAAATGAGTGAGTGAGTGAGTGGCTGTACCACCGACCTTGAAACATCTCTAGACCTTTTCCTTCACTGTTTAATGTCCCATGTAATGTAATTGGAAGAGCACTTAGCGGTGCTCCACTCAAGGGCCAGACTCTGTGCCCCTTATCTTTTTGTCCTTTTGTCATGATGTCCCCTCAGTGTGTCAAATACCCCACCCCAGGTTGATTCATAAATGTGAAAATAGAGTATTCTAATTCTTTGTTCTATGCTATATGGCTCTTTTTTTTCTCATGTACACTGTTGGCTGATATTGTTTATGAAGACCTGACATTGTTTATTTGAGCTTACAGTGAGTTATAACTCCATATGCAGAGCGAGAAGCATACCTAATTCAATTTATTAATAATCGTCCAACCTTTTGTTGAATTTTCCAGACTTCTAGTTCAAGGATGGACAAAAAGCTTACTAAAACCAGGCCCTGCTTTACTTTGATGACATGCCCAAATTTTTTGGCACAGGCACATTTTTGACAAGCACATACAGAGCCTTGCCATAGGGCTGTAGTCTGGGCACAAGATATTTTCTCTTGGACTTATTTGTATTTGCACTTGGACTCGTCTCGGTCCTGGCCATTGGTCATGCCAGATTTTGTAGATAGGGCAGCAGGGTAGGCTAGCTGGCTACTTCAAATTGCTTCTTGTATGAAAGTGAGGGTGAGTGTGTTGGCTTGATGAGCTGTTCAGGGTGTACTCCGCCTACCCTCAGAGACAGCCAGGATTGGCTCCAGCCTCCCTGCAAGCCCAACGAGGACACATGGTAAGGATAATGAATGAAAGGGCTACAGCTGAGACCATTATTTGCAATTGACAGGCACAGGTGTTGTTGAAATGCTACCAGTCTGGTATTGTACTGAAGCGTTATGCACTGCCCTACAACCATGTTTCAACCGAGTGCTTTGGAAGCAGTAGTGTAGGAAGTTAAACAGATGACAAACGTTGCATTTTGTCCATGTAGCATTTGAATACAGGCTTATTCTGCTGGGACTCTGGTGATGAAGTGATGGTCCAAGAGTACAGGTATAACATGAATACTTTTGTTTTTATTTCGGTTGACTACAGTCAGGAAAAGCAAGACAGGAATCATACCATAATGCACAGATTGAATTTTGCACAGAAAAGTAAATGTAGTGTAAATGTGTTATCGATTCACAGAAAGCATTGCGCTAACTCACGAGTATGTATGACCGTGTCTTTTTTGTTGTTGTTGTTGTGGTTGCACAGTTGTTAAAAGGTAGTTTAGTAGTTCTTGGGAGCACTAACAAACTACCAAGTTGTTGTCTTTACATGGCCTGTAGAAATGTAGGCTACTTCAGAATCACAAGAGACTTGACTTAGTGTTTATTACCTGTTGCCACGACAATAGCTGTTGGGAATAGAAAGATATTTCCTCCGGTAATACCATTATGAAATGAGACAATTTCACAGCATCCACACAGAAACAACAACTGTCCATGTTTGATTGATCACAGCAATAACATTATAACAAATCCACTTCCTGGCAGTTATAACATCACGGTGGCGTCCTCAGTCTGGAAAGGTATCGTCTGGAAAGTCTGGCAGCTGCCAGAAACTATTACTTTTTTTTTTAATTACCCAGCTTTCTTTTTTCATAGAGATCTGGCCAGACATGTCAGAGTTTGGGAGTGCTGCAGTAGGGCTCAGCGTCTTGTTTTTCAGCATTGGCGTACATTAATTCGCCACCCTGTGGATGCTCTAATGCATTCTGTGGTGCTGTTGAATGGACTGTGTGTTATAAGGCAATCAGGCTTGCTTCATTAGTCAAATGCGCCTTTCTAGCATGGAGTGTCAAGATATATAAGCCAGCAACAACACGGCAGGAGCAAATTAGCCACGTGTTAGACCATATGTCCCAACACTTGTTCAGGTTAACCAGCTCTTCTTCTCAAGTTCAAAATGGCATTTCAGAGATACCGACGCATAGATTCAGCAACAGTGCTTTAAGATTGGTCCGAGGAAAAGGATTATAGGTTATACTTATAAGTTGCAGCCAATTGCTAATAATTTCCCTGAGCATAACTCCTTAAACATCCACATAGTTGACTTTATCTTTAAAGGTGCCCATTCACTAGTGAAAATTCTATGTTTTATCTTCCATTATCGGTTCATTTTAGCTGAATACAAAGATTTCCTGGCGAAACTACGTCAGATCCCGAGTTTAGCATCTCTTATTCACCTGTTTTAGATTTTGTTTTGGTTCTATGTCTGTTTACAATAGCAAGAACGCGTGACCAGAGGAACGATCTTGTTCATGCACCAAAACTTGGCAGTGCAACACCAATTTGTGGAAAAGCCTGAGATTAAGAGTTAAGAAGCAGAAGGCATACGATTTTAAAAGTAATAAAAAAGACGGTGATGTTTACTAATATCATTATACCTGGTGCAAGGGATCGTTGACACCCGTGTACAGGAGGAAGCAAATGGTTTCAGAAAGACATAGTGGCCGATTCCATTTCATTCCAAGAGATAACACCATCTTTCATCTTTACTTAATACACCCTGTGAGTGAATGGGCACCTTTTAAGATGTCTTCATACTGAACAGAACATCTAATTCATTTACAAAAGCAGAGTCGTCGCAATGTAAACATCAGAAGTAAACAAACTGGCAGTGATTCAAAGCAAATTTGTACAAAATGGCTTCTTTACTAGCTACAGACTCTCCTAAAAGAGGGCAGACAAGTTCACGTTCTCTGAATAAGCACCTGTCGAGTTTCTCTTTTTCATGCTATCTTACACCGAGTTCACAAAAGTTACACTGGGTAAAAGTCACATCAAGTCATCGTCATGTCAAGACAATCCACACTGGACACGTCTCAGCTGTGTACGAGCAGGACAGGAAGGAGAAAATGCACACAACAGCACACTGTGATTTTTATCTGTTTTGGCAAATCCAGCATTATCAGGCATTATTTCATGCATTTGTTTGTTTGAGTTTTTAGACCAATATGTCTGTTTAATGATTAAAGGAGTTAAAGCTGCCTCTTCAGGACTCCCTCAGGTATTTCCGGTGGTTTCTGTTATCTGATTACAGCCTTGGGTGCATTTAAGCACAATTTTGGCGTACTCAAGTATCTGAAGTTTTTGCAGAAATGTGGCAGGGAGTGAACTGGTTTTTATATCCAACTGAACCCGGACGTAGTGCACTATAATTTCAGGTACTTTTGGCTTCCTGTGTAAAAAGTAGACGTCTGCCAATAAAGAAAAAAATTTCAAGATGGAAAAGGAATCTGTGAATGCTAAGCTAATTTGCTATTTTTTTTTAAACAACAGAGATCCCGCAAAGCCATGTGGTGGCCACTTGGGGAAACCGTCTGATATAGCACAGGAAGTCCCAAATGCCCCTCCCCGAGATATAAAAGTAGTACGGGCTCCAACCCAACTCATTATTACAGCAGAAACTGCTGAGGTTTCCTGATTGCCACGCCCCATTTTAGAAGAGCTGAGCAAACTCTGCCACATTTCAGTTACTCTCACAACTTATTCATTACCTCCTTAGTTTCTGGTATAACTGTCTCAACTTGGACATGACTTTGATATTGACTATATAACCGAAGGTGCACAGCTTTTTTAATCATTCTTCCGCAAAAGGTGCAAATGCAATGGCCAGGATGTTAGGAGGTGATCACACTAGAGGTGCGATAGAAAAGCAACTAACACAGGTAACAATTCACGTCTGTCGCTTTTCATTCTCAAAATGTTCTCAAATTTGTTTCGCAACATTCGTGGCATTGCATTTGGGTCGCCTGGTTCACGAGCATGTTTTTTCGCTTTTTTTTTACCAAACAACCTCAAGCCAATTGTAAATACCTTACAAATCAGTCGCAATACTGTCAGGCAATATACATATTTAAGCCGCAAAATATTCGCTTGTATGTGCAGTCGCAAAACGTCTTGACGCGAATTTCAAAATCTGCAAAAAAAATTTTGTCTGTTTTGAAATTAAATGATTATTTTTGTATACAAAGCAACTACAAGTTGCTTAATCATGACATTTCTGTAGACTGTAATTTCAAATGAAGTACACAGTGTCTGTAAAGTGTGTTTTTTAGATTTCACCAGTTTTCTGTGGAGTTTACACTTGACTCATGGGCACGAGTGAAAACATAAAAGCAAGTAGGATTAAGATCGTTTGCTGCCATGCCTGTAATGTGGCTGGTTTGGATTAAAAAACTTTTAAAAATGAATATGAATGACCCCATGATTTGGCGTGACTTGTGATGTTGAGCTACAGGTGATGCTTTACGTGCTGTGTCCAGTGTGAATTGATCTTGAGCGTCAAACATATGGACAAAGAAAACGTGAAAAAATTAAAACAATTTTGGAATAATATTTCAATATTCGGTGCACTGAAATATTGCTACTTGGACTGCAGACTGTGCATATGAATATACAGTATGAACCTAGAAGCCAGATCGTGGCTCAGAAAATGCTACAACGTCAATTAGTTACCTTTAAAACGTATGTTAAGGTAACTGCGCCCTCGAATTAACATTTTATTGTCAATTTTGCTGCTTCTTAGCCCTAGTGATATTAATACCTCCAAGTGCCGCCATGACTATTGGCCATTGTGTTTAAACAGGCGTGGTCCTGCGGTTGATGCCATCTTTCATGCCTTTGGCGAAGCAGTTGTGAACTTGTAGAAAGTTGGGTGGCTCTGGGTAGGGCCCGAGTGCACCTCCTGACCTCAGTGAGTGGTCACGACCCAGAGTGTACATGGAGATATCCCCTAGAGGCAGCGCGGATGCTGCCATCTTCCGTCCGACAGGCGAGTTGTCTCGAGATGGCTCGGTGGAATGCGAGCTGGAGCGAGATCTCCGCCTGCGCTGCCGGTAGCTTGGGATTCGCATGTATGGTGAGGAGGATGACACACCGGTTTTTAGGAAGTTGCGCCGCTTGATGTGCACTTCCTTGTTTCTCTCAATGTAGATGTTGACCGCGAGCACGCCGATGGCTTCGGCCACGATGAACGACAATGCACCAGAGTAGAAGGACCAGCCGTAGCTGTACTGGTTCTTCTTGTCTTCTCCTTTCTTGTCACTGGGGTCGCCGGTGTTGCTTGAAATGTACACGATGATGCCTATGATGTTGCTCAGACCTGAAAAACAAACCCATATACTTTAGCTAGGGCATTACAGTCATGTAAACAGGCAGTCAAATATGTTCCACTTATTCTAACTCATGACCAAAAGAATTACTTTACGGGTCCGTCTTTTATGTGACAACAAATACAAGCTGAAAATCATATGGGGCAAAGCTGGCTTTAATCATACACTGAAGCTCTCAGCTATCGGCTATACTGCACTGAACGCTACACAAACCAGAGTTTTACCTGCAGCCACAAACAAGATGCCGGCACTAAGGAGGATATTGTTCCTGCCGCTGTAAGCTCGTCCTATGGCCACACACACTCCTCCCAGCAGAAGCAGAATAGTGCTCAGGATAGGAAAAAGGCTGGATGCTCGAACAATCCCTACACAAACGGAACCATCATATTAGATTCTCTAGCATCAACTCAACTTAACTCAACTATTTTCTTTTCAGGACCATTTCATCTTTGATCTTTTATTGTGTAATTTAAAATAATGTTTAAAACATTTACAGAGATTTCCATGTCGCTGTGGGCTAATGGTTAGAGAAGTGGGTTGCTGGTTTGATTCCTGAGCCGGCAGGAAAAATGTGTGGCGATGGGGGGAGTGAGCTGCACCTTCCCTACCTCCACCATCATGGCTGAAGTGCCCTTGAGCAAGGCACCTACCCCCCAACTGCTCTCCATGTGCTCCAAGTGTGTGTGCTCACTGTTTACGTGTGGGTGTGCTCGATTTGGATGGGTTAAATACGGAGGCAATAATTTCACTTGCAGGATTAACACTTTGGACAGTCATACTAAGCATTTCACTACATATTGTACTGTGTATAATTTGTATGTGACAGATAACATTTAAATTTAAATTAACACAGTATAGCAAAATCAAATGAAAAAAATATTCAACCGCCATCAGAAGAACCATCTCTTCTTGGGAAAGTTCATTTTCCATCAATATTGGTTTCAGTTGTAATAACTGAAATATATAAGAGATTAGAAATGAGAACTGAATGCCACATTGACAAGGTGAGCGACTATCACCCGGGATATCACCAGTTGCCGCAGCCATCCGCGACCGGGGGTCCATGGAGTCTAATTGGCCGAGCTCTCATGAGATGGAGGGATAAGATACGTTCACTTCCCTGTCACTCACAGCGATCACCAGCCAATCATGGGCGTCTATGAGCTCATTCATACAAGGGGAGGATAGTGTTTCCCTCAGAGTGTGTTAGGCCACACCCCAATACACATGCGCAGCAGTTCATAAAGAGGGGGCATGTGCATGCCTTCACCTCTCCCTGGTTGGTGGTGGTCATACGTTAATAAATTAGGGAAGGAAAACAGGAAACCCGACCAAAAAAATTTTAAAAAGAGAGAAGAAATGTATTCAAAATAATGTCATACATCCAAGGAAACAGTCTGGGGTAACAGGGCAGTGTTGTAAAATAAAGTAAAGCAAGAAGGTTCTGGGTTTGAGTCCCGGGCTTGGGCGTTTCTTTGTGAGGTTTGCATGTTCCACCTGAGCATGCATGGGTTTCCTCCAGGTACTCTGGTTTCCTCCCACAGTCCAAGGACATGCACATTATGCTAACTGACTGTTCAAAATTGCCCCTAGGTGTGAGTGTAAATGGTTTTGTGTGTGTGTGTGTGTTGCCCTGCAGTGGTTGGTGAGCTGTTCAGGGATATACCCCACCTTGCACAGAGTCGGCTGAGAGGCTCCAGCCAAGTCAAATAAATACATGACAATATGAACAAAAAATTGTCATATGTATATATGGTGGCTCAGTGGTGAAGGCTCTGGATTACTACTCCGAAGGTTGGTGGTTCAACTCCCAGCAACCTGCCACTGGTGGGTCCTTGAGCAAGGCCCTTAACCCTCAGTTGCTCAACTGTATAAAAATTGATTAATGTAAGTCACTCTGGATAAGGGTGTCTGCCAAATGCTATAAATGTAAAAAAAAAAAAAATATATATATATATATATATAAAATTAAAATATTATATAGATTGTAGCTTCTATACTGCATCTAGGATTTATTAAAAAAAACAAAAAAACAACGAAAGAAAGAACAAAAAACTCAAAAAGGTCACTGACAAGTCAGAATAACTCTGATGGTTAGGGTCAAGTCATTAACCTTTTCTCACTATACAATAATCTGCACAATCGGTTTTCATACTGTGTCACAAAATCTATAGTGTGTGCCTCGTACTGCCGAAAACGAACAGAGCAGAAATAATGCACTCTTACTTTTTTTAACACAATACATGAGTATATGATAAAATAATTAAAAAAAAGGCATTCATTCACAGGCTTTTTTTTTTTTTTTCGTGATGAGGGGGTATAAAAGAAGCCCATTCACTCATGTGACTGTGCCAGAAAAACACTACGGAGATGAAGAAGGGCAGACTTACGCAGGATGTACTCAGAGCTGTCTGTATCGTAGTCATTATCCTCAGGGAAGTGATTGATCCGGTAACAGCTTCCTTTGTTGATTCCTGTGAGTCAGATACAGCAGCAATCAGATGCAGTAGTCTGTAATGATTCAGAAGTGATGTATAAAATACCCAGTAGTCACCCGAGCAGCTCAAATCCCACCCCCCACCACCCCATGGTCTGATTTCTGTAGATTCATGAATTCAATTAAATCCATTTCAATTCCAGGTTGTTCCATTATGTCATGGGGGCAGGGGCTTGGGGTGTATTGTGCTAAGCATCCAGTGAGCACAGGAAGCTGTATTTGATTAAAGAAAACAAGGTTACTCATTCATTTTTTTTTATAAACTGTTTAATCCTAATTAGGGTCGCGGGAAGGCTGGCGTCCATCTCAGCCGACTCTGGGCGCGGTCACCCAGGCCATCGCAGGGCAGAAACACGCTGATGGCTATGCAGTTACTCTTGATGAAAATCAGCAATGGTTCTCTTGCATGCCCCTCACCACAGACAGTGAGACATGGGGCTTGAACCCCTGACCTTGGGATCAGTAATCCAGCACCCTACCACCAGGCCACCTGTAGGCCAGGAACAGCAATCCGAGGCTTCACTGGTCGATTGTTGTGCATCTTGAAATTCTTTTTAGGACGGTTGTAACGAGTGGTTATTTGAGTTGCTGTAGCCAAGCTGGTCATTCTCCGCCTGTTGGAAACACATTTCTTTACTACTTGCTTTATTATTATACTTCACTTTATTCATTGCGTATTTTCTTAGCCGCTTATTCCTAATTAGGGTCACGAGGAGGCTGGCGTCCATCTCCGCCGACTCTGAGCGAGGGCGGGGTACACCCTGAACAGCTCGCCAGGCCATCGCACCGCCAACACACACAACCGTTCACATTCACACTCACACCTAGGGGGAATTTGGAACAATCAATTAGCCTACTGTGCATGTTTTTGGACTGAGGGAGGAAACCGGAGTACCTGGAGGAAACCCACACAAGAATGGGGAGAACATGCAAACTACACACAGAAACGCCCCATGCCTGGGAATGAAACCCGGGACCCTCGTGGGTTGGGCTGTGAGGCGGACATGCTAACCACTGCGCCACCGTGCCGCCCACTTTAATTATTATGTGCGTGTTAATTCAGATAACATGCTGCTGCTGCTGCTTCTTCTTGCACAACCACCCTGAAGCTTGGGCAGCTGTGTTGCTCCACTGGGGACATTTGAAATTAAACAATCTGTGCTCATTTGACTAATGAGTCACTGTTGGTTCTCCTGGAAGTGATTTTCACAGAAATGGCCCTTTGGTAATATCATGATGTGAATTCATTGTGCACACCTAGTAAGTGAGTGTGTGTGTGTGTGTGTGTGTGTGTGTGTGTGTGTGTGTGTGTGTGTGTGTGTGTGTGTGTGTGTGTGTGTTTTGTATGCTGTGCACATAATGAATTTAATCAGACACCACCCTGTGACTAAAGCCTCATGCGTAAAAACCAAGCTTAGGGCAGCTGTCATGTTCTGGCCAAAAACGAAAACCAAAAACGCTTCATATATAAAATGCTGCTTTAGCCTCTTTAGCTTAATTACGTGTGTTTTTTATTATGCATGTTGGTCTATTTGTTTCATTTTACCTTACTTTTCGGTCAGTATTGTATGTATAGGGTGCTTCCTGTTTATATACTGCACTCAATGGCATTAAAGGAATGACTGATGAGCTGGTGAAGAAAAGACAACAGCACTGGGTTTAAGCAAGGTTTTGAGCCACCACAACCCTCTAGATTCTAGAAGAGTTTCAGTGTGATTTAAAATTGCGATAAATACCATCGATTATCTCATTACAGAGGGATATGGGAAGACAACAGTCACTCCTCAAAGTTGATGTGTTGGAAGCAGTAAAAATGGTCAATGGTAACAATTCAAGCAGCTTTAACAAAGGCCGAACATTTGTTGGCTAGATGACTAGCTCTGTTCATTAACAAAATAGGTTTTGTGGGGTCTTCCCTGTATACTAGACAAATAATACTCATCATTTTCCAGACGAGTTCATTCTTAGGGTCACAGGGGAGGCTGGAACCTTTCTCAGCTGACACTGGGTGAAGGCAGGGTACGCCCTGGACAGATTGCCAGACCATCGCAGCGCCAAAGACACATAACCATTCACCTGAAGGAAACCCATGCAAACACAGGGAGAACATGCAAACTCCACAGAGAAACACCCTCACCTGGGACTCGAACCCGGGACTTTTTTTGCTAAGAGGCAGACATGCTAACCACTATGCCACCGTACCGCCGCCTGCTGCTCATGCCATGGCACCAGATACCTTCAGAGAACTTGCGGCGTCCATGCTTCGACTTTTCAGAGTGATTTTGGGGCATAAGGGGGATCTACTTGATGTTTATATTAAACAAAGTGCAGTTAATACTTGAAAGCTGTTCTTCTTTGGTGATTTTTTCTCATATCATCAGGCTTTATTAAATCCACTTTTCACGCTGATAACACGGGTAAAGGCACGACGGCGTTCATCTTTCTTCTCCATAATATCCGGGACTGTTGCTCTATCTGAAGCTCTGCTGTTATTAAAGGAAACACCCCAGACTCACTTTTCTTACACTAAAAAAGCAATAACAGGTCGGTGTCAAGGGATTCTTATTGCGCACCATAGTATTAAAGGCCAAATCCGAACTAATGGACGTGACATACTAACCATGTTTCAGTTGAATTTTACGCTGTTGAAAATTTGGCAAAAGAAAATGCGTAAACTCCATGAACACATCTTTAAACTGTTTAGGAAGAGCCAAAGTGCTCATGTATGTGAAGCCAAAAGCAGTACAGTATGTACATATGGTAGTTGGTGGTGCTGCCATGGTATGGTGAACTGTTCACGGTGTATCCTGTCTTCACCCAGTGATGGCTGTAATGGGAACCAGCCTACCCGCAACCCTAATAGGTTTGGAAAATGAGTGGTTTATGCCCTTATCCAGAGCGACATACATTTTCTTTCTCTTTTTTATACACCTGAGCAGTTGTGAGTTAAGGGCCTTGCTCAAGGATCCAACAGTACCTATAGAGCTTGGTGGGACTGGGGCTTGAACGCCCTACCTTCTGAGCAATAATGCAGAGCCTTAACCACTAAACCACCTGTGTTTGTACTATTTGATGTACGTGTTTCATAATTCATTCATTCTTCAGAATGTCTCATTTGGAGGCACCTTAGACAAATAATACAAATGGACTGTTAATTTCCAAATAAAATTACACAGTGGCTCGCAAAATGGCTCACTGCCTGCACATGCTCCTCATCAGTTTGCATATCTGGTCATGTGACTTTTCAATGATGATTGTAAGATATCTTAGCTATGTAAGGTGATGTGTTTGTGTGGGTTTTTTCCGAGTACGCCAGTTTTCTCCCACAGTCCAAAGACACGCACATTAGGTTAACTGGCTGTTCCAACTTGCGTGTGTGTGTGTGTGTTGGCCCTGTGATGAACTGGTGAGCTGTTTCACCCAGAGTTTGCTGAGATAGGCTCCAGCCACCCCGCGACCCTAATAGAATTAAGCGGTTCGGCAGATGGATGGATGGATGGATGGATTTAATGTTTCTGAAAGCTATCACTCATATTACAGCAGCTTTTGTTCTCTCTGAGTGTTGTTGTTGTTGTTGAGGTTGATACAAAACTTTTTTTTTTTAGTAAATACATCACCTAAAAAAATCTAGATATCCATTTTGTTGTCATTAGATAAAACGATCTGTTGTAACAGTGCTTAGAATATTCATTCATTCATTCATTCATTTCATGAACCTGTTGAGAATAATGTAACCTGGCCAGTAATATTTTGAACAAAATGACGGCCCAGATTGTGTGCATGCCGTGATTCATCCAAACACACGCGTCTTATTTGGAAAGTCAGAGATTAGTCAGGATGATCACCACACAGTAAAAACTTGAGAGGTTTGTTATGGGCTCTTTAAATGAATATTTAAGCCTTCTGGAAGGTTAAAAAGGCAAAGACCAATATTGTCATGGTTATTCTTCAGAGACAACACAACACTGGGACAGCTTTGGCTCGTACAGCTTTTCTTACTTTATCCAACAATAGGATTTTATCTGTGTGCACAATCTCCACAAATCAAAAAATCATGATTTATTAGCATGTCTGGAGTATAAAAAGGAGGCAGGAAGCATCCAAGAGATGAAACTTGAAGGAAACGTATTTTCAAGTTCATCAACGATGGTGAATCAAGCTCTTTAACCTCTCTGATATTATATAGTATGGTCTACTGCGCTGTGCTCCTAACATCACAGTTCCACCAAGTTCCCTCAAGAACATTACGGTTCCCTCAAGAACATCACGGTTCCACCATGTTCCCTCAAGAACATCACGGTTCCACCACGTTTCCTCAAGAACATTTTGGTTCCACCAAGTTTCCGCAAGAACATCACGGTTCCATCACGTTCCCTCAAGAACATCACAGTGCCGCCAAGTTCCCTCTAAAACATCATGGTTCCACCATGTTCCCTCAAGAACATTACAGGTTCACCAGATTCCCTGAAGATTATCACAGTTCCACCAAGTTCCCTCAAGAACATCACAATTCGTTCTCACGACCCCCCCGTCCTCCAAGCTCATCACAATTCTCTCAAGTTGTGGAGATCATACATATCATGGCCCAGTGCAAAACCAGGTTAATGCTTCTGTGTGGAGTTTGCATGTTTTCCCAGTGCTTGCATGGGTTTCCTCAGGGACTCCGGTTTTCTCACAGTGTTCAAACATATGCACAATAGGTTAATTGGCTGTTCCAAATTACCCATACATGTGAGTGTGAAAGGTTGTGTTGGCTCTGTGATGGTCTGCGAAATGAGAATGATGATGGTGACCATTATTAACCCAGTAGAACATTTAAATATGTGTGTGTGTGTGTGTGTGTGTGTGTAGGGTCAAGGCACCAGTCTCAGCTGACCCTGGGCAAGGGCAGAGTACACCCTGAACAGCTCGCCAGGCCATCGCAGGGCTGCTTGATACGATATTGTAACCTGGCCAGTAATATTTTGAACAAAATGACGGCCCAGATTGTGTGCATGCCGTGATTCATCCAAACACACGCGTCTTATTTGGAAAGTCAGAGATTAGTCAGGATGATCACCACACAGTAAAAACTTGAGAGGTTTGTTATGGGCTCTTTAAATGAATATTTAAGCCTTCTGGAAGGTTAAAAAGGCAAAGACCAATATTGTCATGGTTATTCTCCAGAGACAACACAACACTGGGACAGCTTTGGCTCGTACAGCTTTTCTTACTTTATCCAACAGTGACAGGATTTTATTTAACCCTTGGTTTACACTGGTGCCACGGTGTGCACAATCTCCACAAATCAAAAAATCATGATTTATTAGCATGTCTGGAGTATAAAAAGGAGGCAGGATGCATCCAAGAGATGAAACTTGAAGGAATCATGTTCCCAAGTTCATCAAGATCCAATACGATAGCGAATCAAGGTCTGTAATGCTCTGTTAAGGTCTCTTAGGCTCTACTGCGCTGTTCTTTCAAGAATATTATGAATCCACCAAGTTCCCTTAAGATTATCACAATTACACCAAGTTCCCTCAAGAACATCAAGGTTCCACCAAGTTCCCTCAAAACCATCATGAATCCATCAAGTTCCCTCAAGAACATTACGAATCCACCAAGTTCCCTCAAGAACATCATGGATGTTCATGATGCTTCCTGAACAACATCAAGGTTCTACCAAGTTCCCTCAAAAACATCACGGTTCCACCAAGTTCTCTCAAGAACATCACAAATCCGCCAAGTTCCCTCAAGACCATCAAGTTTCCACCAAGCTTCCTCAAGAACATCACAAATCCACCAAGTTCCCTCAAAAACATTACGGTTCCACCAAGTTCTCTCAAGAACATCACAATTTCATCAAGATCATTACCATTCCACCAAGTTCCCTCAAGAACATCAAGGTTCCACCAAGTTCCCTCAAGATCATCAAGTTTCCACCAAGCTCCCTCAAGAACATCACAAATCCACCAAGTTCCCTCAAAAACATTACGGTTCCACCAAGTTCCCTCAAGAACATCACAATTTCATCAAGATCATTACCATTCCACCAAGTTCTCTCAAGAACATCATGGTTCCACCAAGTTCCCTCAAGAACATCAAGGTTCCACCAAGTTCCCTCAAGATCATCACAATTCCACCAAGATCCCCTAAGATCTTTACGGTTCCACCAAGATCCCTCAAGATCATCAAGTTTCCACCAAGCTCCCTCAAGAACATCACAAATCCACCAAGTTCCCTCAAAAACATTATGGTTCCACCAAGTTCTCTCAAGAACATCACAATTTCATCAAGATCATTACCATTCCACCAAGTTCTCTCAAGAACATCATGGTTCCACCAAGTTCCCTCAAGAACATCAAGGTTCCACCAAGTTCCCTCAAGATCATCACAATTCCACCAAGATCCCCTAAAATCATTACGGTTCCACCAAGATCCCTCAAGATTATCAGGATTCCAACAAGTTTCCTCAAGATCATCACGATTCCACCCACTTCCCTCAAGATCATCATGATTCCACCCACTTCCCTCAAGATCATCATGGTTCCACCAAGTTCCCTCAAGACCATCAAGTTTCCACCAAGCTTCCTCAAGAACATCACAAATCCACTAAGTTCCCTCAAAAACATTACGGTTCCACCAAGTTCCCTCAAGAACATCACAATTTCATCAAGATCATTACCATTCCACCAAGTTCTCTCAAGAACATCACGGTTCCACCAAGTTCCCTCAAGATCCTCACGGTTCCACCAAGTTCCCTTAAGATCATCATGGTTTCACCAAGTTC
The DNA here is from genome assembly GCA_028564935.1 of Neosilurus hyrtlii. Classification (NCBI taxonomy): domain Eukaryota; kingdom Metazoa; phylum Chordata; class Actinopteri; order Siluriformes; family Plotosidae; genus Neosilurus; species Neosilurus hyrtlii. Next base: position 3,054,112 of record JAOUQZ010000012.1, on the reverse strand, counting down.
CCTCAAGATCATCACACACACAAATTAACTAGATACAGAATTTATAGAGATTTTTGTAAATCATGACTATATCCATCAATCTTGAATGAATCTCCTAAAAAAATTCTTGCTAATGTGAGCTCTAGTTAGCATGATAACTTTTTCCTTCCCACTGATGCCTCATCATAACAAAACTGCAGTTTAATCTAATAGTGAAGTACAAGGAGTTCATCTGGAAATGTGGGCTCAGGTCAATTTAATTTCATCGAGTTTAATTATTAATTAAAACTCCTGCATGTGTGAAAGCTGGTGTCGCCGTTCCGCCGGTTTACCATGGAGAACCACATGACTGCCAGATTCCAATAATTCATTCATGGACTCTCAAGGAAAAAAGTGCCGCTCCTTCATCAGCTTTATGCGCGTTCAGAAACACGAGCGACGTAGCCGCACAGCGACTGACGTTAAAACATAGTGAGTCTTTAGAGTGTCATTAAAGTGGGCACACAGATCTGTGCATCAACTATAACGTACAATTATAACAATCGATTTTATAGCAACCCCTGTCCGCACTCTAGGGGAGTTTCCATAGCAATTGGAGACCTGTGGTTGCTAAGCAACAGCATCAACTACTAGAAATCCTGGAGTGGGGTTGGAGGGGGGCGGGGGGGGGGGGGGTAACAACCTTTGAGACACTCTTTTTATGTCTGTGAAAATTCAGTAATAATTTACGCACTGCCTTAAATAGATTAGATAGATAGATAGATAGACAAATTAATAAATACAATTAAAGTAACAGATTTTAAGAGATTGTAGAAATGTGTACAGTGCATTAAGTTTGAGTGGAGTTTGCATGTTCTCCCCAAGCTTGTGTGGGTTTCCTCTGGGTATTCCACTTTCCTCCCACAGACTAACTGGGTGTTTTAAATTGCCTGTAGAGGGAGGACGAATGGTCACGTGTGCTGGCCCTGCAATGGATCAGCGAGATGTTCTGGGTGTACCCGCACCGTATCGGCCCTTACAGGACTACGCAGTTCGGCAAATGAGTGAGAGAGAGCGATTTCAGTCTGTCCTGATACTGTATATACACAATTTAGTGTGTTTGGTTTTTCTCCCCAGAAATAAGTGGAAAAGGACAGTCATTAAAAAAACAGTGTTTAAAAACCATCATCGTTGGAAAATCAATGCACATTGTCAATTTTTTCAATTTTCCATAACAGCAAAATTAGATTCCATTCCGGCAGCGGACATTTTGGCAGCCAGTATCCGAAGACAAAAGTAATTAATTAGGCTTATACAGTATTTATTTTCCTATGCATGTAGCTATTCCTATGTAATATGTTCAATATCTGACGTTTACTATGTCGAGAAATCACGCCTAGATAGCACGTTTTAGACGTGTTTAGGCAGAATAGATGGTTGCAGCCTGAGAAGGTAGCCAACAGGATCCCTCCAGGATGATAGCCTAGGAAAAAGCTAAAAGCTAAATGTAAAAAATTCCTCTTCGTTTTAATTAATATTTTATTTATTTGTTCATTCATACATTTGCGAACCACTTACTGGGTTGTGGATCGGCCGACTCTGAGTAAAGGCGGGGTACACCCCTGAGCAGCTCGCCATACGGTCACACGACCAAAACACACACCGTTTAATACTTTGGAACACCCAAGTTTCTCTGGATTGTGGGAGGAAACCCGAGTGCCTGGAGGAAACCCATGCAAGCACTGGGACATGAATTCAGGACTTTCTTGCTGCGAGGCGGAAGTGATAACCGATACACCACCCAATATTTACTTATGATTTCTCAAAGTCAGTCAAAGCCAGTTCTGGCCAATAAAATTATTTTTTATTCTTTGGCAATTGATTTTCATAAACCACCACAAACACTGATCAGCCATAACATTAAAACCACCTGACTGGTTCTGACTCCTTTTTTAAGCATAGCCAGCTCGAACAATTACAGCAGTCTGCGCTACACTAGCTCTTCTGTGGGTTCAGACAATATGCCCCACCCCTCGCTACCCATACACATTAGTGAGGCTTGGCCAACCTTGACACTAGCAATTTTCACTGGTTGTCCTTCCTTGGACAACCTTTTGGTAGGTACCTACCCTGCATACCAGGAACCCCCCACAGGACCTGCGGTTGACCATAACAATGTGGCACTTCTGAAAGTCATTCAGATCCCTACACTTTTTTCCTGCTTCCAACACATTAACTTTGAGAACGGACCATTCACCTGTCAATTCTCATAATAATTTTTGTCGTCATGTATTTGTCAGCAGTGGTCCGATGGAGTGAAGCGTTCTGACATATTGTGCAGAGAATAAGAGATGACTAGCATCAAAAACTGTATATATACAAAGAGACTAGTCAATGAGTGTAGGAGATTATGTCATATTTAAATGTGTGCAAGACCTGAATATTATAAGGTTCCGTCTTTTATATTGGCCAATCAGAAGAAACTTCATAAGTGGGCGGTATTTTAAATGTAATATTCACACATTCACAAACAAACTTGATTTTATACGAATGTTATCCAGCGGGAATACAGGCCATTGGCCAATCAAAGTCCAAGTCCTCCAAAACTCAAAACTTCTGAAAGGCCAACCCTGAATTACTCTGGGGTGATGATGTCCACGACTTGAGAGAATTGTGATGAGCATGGAAGGACATGGGATTGAATCATGATGATCTTGAGGGAACTTAGTGAAATAGTGAAGATTGTGAGGGAACTTGGTGAAATCGTAAAGGTCATGAGGGAACATGGTGCAATCGTGAAGATCATGAGGGAACTTGGTGCAATCGTGAAAATCTTGAGGGAACTTGGTGAAATCGTGAAGATCTTGAGGGAACTTGGTGAAAACGTGAAGATCTTGAGGGAGCTTGGTGGATTCGTGAAGATCTTGAGGGAACTTGGTGGAATTGTGAAGATCTTGAGGGAACTTGGTGGAATCGTGAAGATCTTGAGGCAGCTTGGTGGAATCGTGAAGATCTTGAGGGAGCTTGGTGGAATCGTGAAGATCTTGAGGGAGCTTGATGGAATTATGAAGATCTTGAGGGAGTTTGGTGGAATCGTGAAGATCGTGAGGGAACTTGGTGGAATCGTGAAGATCTTGAGAGAGCTTGGTGGAATCGTGAAAATCTTGAGGGAACTTGGTGGAATCGTAAAGATCTTGAGGGATCTTGGTGGAATCGTGAAGATCTTGAGGCAACTTGGTGGAATCGTGAAGATCTTGAGGGAGCT
>JAOUQZ010000012.1:3029471-3044750 GCA_028564935.1 Neosilurus hyrtlii | reverse complement strand
TGTTTTGGCTCTGCAGTGATGGGTTATATGCATCAGTTTGTATTTCTTCTGAGTGGGTAAGTCTGGAACGTCGTAAGAATCGTGGCCTTAGGGGGTCTGGAGGTGGTGGGCGAGTTGGACAGTTAGGCTTGGGATTTTCTTCCTTAAAATACACATTTAAGCAGATTATCATTATTTTTATTATATATAGCTCTGGTACAATAAGAAATGAAGAGATATAAGAAATAGTGCCTGAAGTACAAATTAGACACCAATTACATTGTGTCATCCATTCAGTACAGAGACTCAATAATAATAAACAAACAAACAAACAAACAAATAAATAAAGACGTCCGTTCATCAGAGTGTCCCTTTATCCGCCCTGGTAGTACATTTATTTCGGCTAGGTTGTCATTTATCAGGATTAAAAGGCAAGCAGATCTGGATTTCGAACCTTTATTTAACTAAGTGTATTGCTCATTGCCAGGCTTACCCAGAAACCCACACGTAACTTTATATGTGACATTTCAAAACTTGTTTGTCAGCCCACATAACGCACACTGTGCATAATAATCTCACAATACAAGCAACCATGCACACCAGATGTGTTCATACACTGAAGGGAACACACCTTTACTGAATTTCTTTCCTTCTTAAGCTCCTGCTGGTATTTTCCCCATGACTCATCATTATAAGGGCCATCCTGTAAACATTCAGAGCTATGGGCTAATTTAGTGTAGAATGTTGACCTAATGTACATGTCTTTGGATACATGTACTGTTCCTGTTTTCAAATCACTTCCTGGGAGTTTTTTCTTGTATGTGTGTTTAAACTATGATTTGTTTTGTTTTTATCAGTGTTTCAATCAGTTGCAATTGTTTGATTTTGCTCCATTTGTCATTTTCCTGTGGATCCTCTCCAGTGCTGTAAAGTGATATAATCTTCTTTTTTCAATTTATTTTTATTTATCTTGTGCAAACAAGATAAACTACTGTCAATTATCTGCTCTGGGATGCTGGTAATTTTCTTCACATGGACCCTCTCATGGATGGCAGCTCACCAGCTGAAGCTTAATCCCAGCAAAACTGAACTGGTGTTCTTCCCAGCTGACTCCTCCCAACTTCAAGATCGTTTAATCACACTGGACAACTCTTTGATCTCTCCTTCAGTTATCTCGATCATGTTAATTTCTCCTCTGAAACATCCAACAGATTCGACCATTTCTATCCACTAAGGACTGCAAGTCACTCCTGACAGGTCTGCCTTTGAGCTCCATTTGACCTTTGCAACTGATCCAGAATGCAGCGGCATGGCATGTTTTCAACTGTCCCAAGTTCTTGCACACCATTCCACTGCTGCACTCACTCCATTGGCTTCCTGTAGCTGCTCGCATTAGATTCTACACACTAATGCTAGCCTACAAAGCCAAAAGTGGCCAAGGGACAAGGAAAACATGGATCTAAACTCTGGTACCGAGGTGGTGGAATGAACATACCCTAGATGTCCAGACAGCTTAGTTACCGGGTGGCTAAAAACCTACCTTTTTTCAGAAGTACTTGGTCTCTCTCACTGTGTCTCTCTCTCACTGTCTCTCTCTCTCTCTCTCTCTCTCTCTCTCTCTCTCACACACACACACACAGAAAACCCCCACAACACCAACCCACTGATTTTTAACTGATGGTATACTTAGCCTGTGTCCTAGTAAACCATTATAAGAACATATTCACTGATAGTGACTTTAAAACACTTCTGTAGGTCGCTCTGGATAAGGGCATCTGCTAAATTCTGTACATGTAAATGTTAATTAACTGTGCATGACATTTCTATAAAATGAAGGTCAGGTCTTGGGCTGCACGGTGGCTTAGTGGTTATCACATCCGCCTCACAGCAAGAAGGTCCAGGGTTTGAATCCTTGGTGTTTCTGTGTTGAGTTTGCACATTCTACCTGTCAATGAGTGGGTTTCTTCCGGGAACATGCACATTAGACTAACTATAATGTGTAAACACCCTAAGTGTGAGTGTGAATGGTTGTGTGTGTATTGGCGCTGCGATGGTCTGGCGAGGCACCCCATTGCTCCGAGTGTGTGTGCTCACTGTTTAAGTGTTTGCGCTCACTTTGGATGGGTTAAATGCAGAGCCAAATTTCCCTTGTGGGATTAATAAAGTACATCAAAATCAAAATAATAATTATAAAAAGCATATGAAAGTGGTACATGTCTTATAATACAGCAGTGGGACATCGTAGGGCATCACACAGCAGATCCAGGAAATGGATGGAGAAAATTTAAAGTCAACACTCCAAAAAATCTACAACAATGCCCCAATGGCATTTTCTGTCTCATATCAGGTGTGTTTTATACAACGTTTGTTATACCTGTTATGTAATGTATGTGACAAAGCCTTTAGGCCATAAACACTGGAAGTAAGTTGTGGCAGTGTGGCAACAAGCGATCATGTAAAGTCAAGAAAAGTCAGTGATAGTGATACAGTGCACTGGGCTGAACTGCTCTCAACGTTCATCTTTGAAGTGACAAACAATGAGAGTGAAAGAATACTGTTTACTGACAGATGATGAAATTTAAAGTTTCTACATCAAAATAAAAGAGCAGCCCACCACAGTGGTCTCCAACAACACTGAATCTTGTACTGATCTCTGCTAGAACGTGATTATTTATAGCAGCAAGTTTCTGATCTGTTATTTTGGTGAAACATGTGGCCAGTCATTTTTATAAAGTATAAATGTTTATCTAATTTTTCAAAGGGTGGCGTAGTTGTTAGCACATCCACCTCTCAACAATGGTTGAGTGTATGCTGGCCTTGCGATGGACTGGTAAGCAGTTCAGCTCCAGCCTTCCAGCAACAATAGTGGGATTAAATGGTTTTGGAAAGGAAAGAATTAATGAAAGATTTTTTGATTAAAAAAAACAAAAAACGATATAGCCAGTTGGTGATATCAGTTATTGTGCTCATGAAACATCACATGCCACTGTATTAATTTTACAAGAGGATTGGGAGGATTACCTGTGCAATCAGTGCCTAGAACATCTGGGAGAAAACATTCTTTTTAGATTGTCTTATAGTCATTTCTCTTGAGATTCAATTCACAAAGATGTCCATATGTTTTCCTTCAGAAATCTCTGGTATAAGTCAGAAATCACTGACCCACCAATGACGGAATATCACTCTGGCTTTCCTGCAGCAAAATATTCCCCTAAACATGATACTACCACATCTACATTCCACTCACTTACTAATTTTTGAACCTATTTATCCTATTAGGGTCACAGGAAGGCTGGAGCTTATCTCAGCCAACACTGGGTAAAGACGGTGTACAACCATCACAGGGCCAGAACAAACACAACCATTCACATGCTGATCCACACCTAAGGACAATTTGGAGCAGCCAATTAGCCTAATGTGCATTTCTTTGGACTGCGGGAGGAAACCCGAGTACCCAGAGGAAACCCATACAAGCATATGAAAAAAACATGCAGACTCCAAACAGAAATGCTCTCACTGTGCCCAGGACTCAAACCCAGGACCTTCTTGCTATTAGGGAGACTTGCTAATCACCATGCAACCATGATGCATCATTCATATTAGACAGATGGGAAAAAGTTCTTATGGTGGAATGCATTGTTTTCCAAAAAGTATAGTAGTGTGTAGTGAAGATTATACACCACCACTTTTGTCTAGAAGAGCTCCTAATAAAAAGAAGTAAAAATTTACTTCTCTATCTTTTTTTGGTCAAAATGTATTGAACAATGCTACTGTAGGCAAAGAGAAAAAAAAATCCGACAAGTACACTGAGGTAAAAGTATGGCTAATAAACAAAAACACTGATAGGTGCCACAAGTTTTTTTTTTTTTTTTACTTTTGTATGGCATGAATGACCTTCAAACCTTATGGAATGATTTAGAAAGCGAAGAAATTAAAAAATATGTGAACACGATGCCTGAAAGGTTAAATGCTGTAATCAAAGTAAAGGGTGACCACAATAAATATTGACTTTTTTTCCTCAAAAAAGAGACTGTTATTTTTGTTATTACTGAATATTGTTGTTTGTTTACTTATTCTCATCAATATGATCCAATATTACATGAAATAAATACTTAAATAGTACTTGGTTTCTAATTTATCTTCATTTCGTTAAGTGTATAATCATCAATGCATCACTGGATTTTTTTTATTTCTTCATTCGCTAAACCATTTTGAATTTGCGACACTTTCCGAAAATTGGCACTATCAGTGTTTTTGTTTATTAGCAATACTTTTACCTCAATATACTTGTCTGAATTATTTTTTTGGTTCTCATTTCCTTCAATAGCATTGTTCAATACATTTTCTCCCAAAAAATTATAGAGAAGTGATTTTTTTTACTTCATTTTATTATGAGCCCTTTTAGACAAAAGTGGTGGTGTATAATCTTCACTTGACACTACTGTAGTCTCCAGCAGACTATAAAATGTTACAAAAGACTGTTTGTTAGTTAAGAAAGCAGGGTATAATACAAAAGAAAGCTTTTCAGACAAAAGCTGAACAAAGGCTGCAGGGTTTCGCTGTAAACATAATGAGCATGTGTGACAGTCACAACATCCAGAAGAATTGTGGCTGGTTCTGCAAGATGCTCAGTAAACTCTACAGCTTGTTTCCTTATAAAACCTCACACACTGTATTTGAGATTACTATCGTACGCAAAAGATCATCCCACCATGGTTTCATTTCATTCATTCATTCATTTTATGAACCGCTTAATCCTATTTAGGATCGCGGGGAGGCTGGTGCCCATCTCAGCTGACAACCAGGCCATCGCACATTAAAAACAAACAATGAGTTCATTATTTTACTGTACAAAGCTTTTTGCATTGTAGTGCATGTAGTAGTGGATCAATAAACTAGACCTCAATAAATTAGAAGCACTCAGAGAGCGCAAACCTCCGCCAAGGAAGGACGGTCTCTCTGCTGTTTTCCCTCGATCAAACTACTGATTTGTTTCTTAAACCATTCTCCACCTTCACTAAAAATTTCATGAAAATCAGTTTTTTTGGCAAAGTGGTTCACAAACAGACAAGTTTGGCGAAGGTAATACATGACCAAAAGTTCATTTAGTGTAATAGTTTTGTTTAATTTATCCTCATGGGAATAAAGCAGTTGGACTCAGGACAGTTAGCCACTGTCTAAACATCAACCATATTCTCTAGCTTACCTTGGGACTGCTCTCATCAGGAAGAACATCACTGTACGCCGGACCCTCCGCTGTTGCCTCATCGCTTCCTTTATTACAAGATGTTTCTATATATCTTGTGTCTGCTGTCTCTTTATGACCATTCAAATCCTATAAAAAAAGGTCAAAACATTTCTTAATATAAATTTTTGCTAAAAGGATGTAGGAGACGTTTTTAGTGGAAGACCTACCCCTGTCTTAGTAGACTGAGAAGGGTGAGATCGCTTCAGTACTGGAGGTGGTGGCCTAGAAGGAGCTACATCCTTGTGGGAAAAAAAAAAGGAGGGACTCAAGTTATAAAATCGTTGCACAAAACAGAAAGTTCCACAGTGAAACTCAGTACCTTAGCAGGGGACTCATCAGGCAATACTTCTATGTAAGTAGGGATGGTTTGGCTCTGGAGTGATGGATTAAATGTGTCAGCTTGTAGTTCTTCTGACTGGATGAGCCGGGAACGTCGTAAGGATCGTAGCCTTGAGGGGTCAGGAGGTGGTGGGCGAGTAGGACATTTAGTTTTAGGACTTGCTTCCTAAAAATAAACATGAAGCAGATTTTATTTATATATATATATATAAACACTGAGCTGTGGCTCATATATTCATATTACACAGAGAGATAATAATGCAAAAAAAAAAAAAACAAACATACTCACTTGCGACATTCCTTCCTTCTGAATGTCACCTTACCCCCCACTAATACCTTTCTTCCTGCTAAGTTATCATATATCAGAGAAGAGTTTTTTCCTTATGAGCAAATTTGGATTTCGATCCTCTCTCTAACCAGGTGTACTGCATACTGCCAGGCTTGCCCACAAACACACACATAACTTCACGCAGGAGGCTGCGGAACTTGTTTCTCAACCCACATGACACACACCGTGAATAAGAATCATGCTTAGACTGTCAAAACATGCAGTTATGAACAGCAGATGTGTTCACACACTGAATTTAACACCTCTTTATAAACTTATTGAATGATTGGTTATTGGAAATTATTTTAGTTGGTATCATCGACTTACTGGCCACTTCCATAAACATTCACAGCTATGGGAAATTTTATCTAGCCATTTGAAACAATGTTCATTTCTTAAGACTATCGGAGTAAACTGTAACACCCAGAGGAAATCCATACAGGCACATGAGAACGAGGTTCCAACCCAGAACCTTCTTGCTGTGAGGTGACACTGCTAAAGTAGTTCTGGCAGTGGTTCCTATTCTTGTTTTCAAACCATTAACCAGGAGTTTCTTACTTGTGTTGAAGTTCATTAAGAATTTTTTTTGTGTGATTGTTTTCCTTCAGTTTTTAGCAATCATTTAAAACTATTTGCCTCACAGCAAGTGGGGCCTGAGTTCGATTCCCAGGAGTCGCATGTTGCCTGTGTGGAGTTTGCATGTTCTCACTGTGCTTGCGTGGGTTTCCTCCAGGTACTCCGGTTTCCTCCCACAGTCCAAAAACATGCACATTTAACTAACTTGCTGTTCCAAGGTCGTAGTTACCACTGGCTGTAGGTGTGCTTGCCCTGCGATGGTCTGGCGAGCTGTTCAGGGTATATCCTGCCTTCACCCAGTGTTGACTGCACTAGGCTCCAGCCTCCGTGTGACCCTAATAGGATTGAACAGTTCAGCAAATCAATGAGCGAGTGAGCATTTTAGAATAAACAAATACTAGAAATACTAAAAGGAGAATTTTAAACTTTGTAGTTATATATAAACCATTACACAGGCCGTTCAGGTGAGTTCCATGAGCAGACCATAAGCAATGTGTAAATAATGCTGTCTTTTTAAACTGTTTAAACATTCATACATTTATTCATTCATCTTCTTCCGCTTGTTCTGGGGTCGGGTCGCAGGGGCAGCAGCCTAAGCAGTGAGGTCCAGATGTCCCTTTCCCCAGCCACTTCCTCCAGCCACACCAGGGAGGCGGTCGGGAGGCATTCTAATCAGATGCCCGAGCCACCTCAACTGACTCCTCTCAACGCGAAGGAGCAGCGGTTCTACTCCGAGTTTCTCCCGGAGGACAGAATTTCTCACCCTATCTCTAAGAGAGAAACCTGCCACCCTGCGAAGGAAGCTCATTGCAGCCGCTTGTATTCACGATCCCCTCTTTAAATCGCTACTTATCATGGTGAAGGCGTTTGCGTGTCCTAATGATCCGGGGAGCTATGTTGTCGGGGGCATTATGCCCCTGGTAGGGTCACCCAAGGCAAACAGGTCCTAGGTGAAGGTCCAGACTAAGCGCGGTTCACAAGATCTATATGAGCACAATGATTTCAAGGACACGGTTTCCCTTGCCTGGACGCGGGTTACTGGGGTCACCACCTGGAGCCAGGCCTGGGGGAGGGGCTCAAAGGCGAGCACCTAGTGGTCGGGCTTCTGCCCATCGAGCTCGGTCGGGCCCAGCCCGAAGAGGAGACATGGGTCCGCCCTCCCATGGACCCACCACCTGTGGGAGGGGCAATAGGGGTCGGGTGCAATGTGAGCTGGGTAACAGCCGAAGGCAAGGGTTCTTCAGCTACTGACTGTTTAAACATTTTAGTTTAAATGATAATATGAATCAACTGCACTCCATTATGGCAGGCTTGTAAACTCATTGAAAGTTTGGTATGTACTACGTGGAGGGTCATCCACATCAGATCTCACAACAGTAATAAGGTAGGTCAACATGGAAAAGCATTCAGCTTGTTCAGTATATTGAGTACATGATGTTTAGTCATTTTCCTTTGTCATTAGTCATAGGATTATTTGTAATAAGTACATATTATTAAGTTCTTTGAAGGAGATTATTGCAGCATGTGCTCATCCAGATGCCACAAAGAGTCAGCAATGGTAAGAGTAGTATCTTTTACTTACATAAAAATAACAACAGGTTATGGTAGGTGAACTGCTGGATCTCTAGGTGGTGCTCCTAAAACAATGGGGGCTTAATAGATAATAGATAATTGGAGTGGTTTTGAAGGCAAGGCTGGTCTCTTAGGGTGGAACAGGATCTATCCCATATGGGAAGGTGTGGCTGTCATTTTTGCAGCATAGCTCATATTCCCAGAACAGTTGCAGAAACAGAATAGTTTGTACACCTAATACATATAACCTTTGGCAAAGTAATTCAAATAATCATAGGTAATATTTGTTGCTTTTTTGTATTTGTCCAACCCAATTTAATTTACTCTTTAAAGCAATTTTGTACAGTACACTTGTAGTTGATACAGATGACACACTATCTGTTTATAATCATATATACTATTGCTTTTCAAGATGTGACTCAAGTGATGTGAGTAAAAGTACGGTAATAGCTTTAATTAAAGGGATTTAATGAAAATACTACACATGAATTTGATTGGTTCACTATCTTGGGATGAAAAAAACATTATTCCGAGTGAATAATGCATACATGAAAACAATGGACACTTTTGGATTGTCACAGTTGCTTCGATTTTAAAAATGAAAAAGTCAATTGAGTTTGTTTTTCTTGTTTCTGCATCATTCGTACAAAAACACCTTTCTAAAGTATGGGTTATTTTCATGACCATGTAGTATGTACTGAAGTACAGAGCTCACCTGACCTGCCTCTGTCATGGTTAAACTATGTAAATTCATTCATTCATTCATTCATTCTCTAAGTCGCTCAGTCCTCATTAGGGTCATGGGTAGGCTGGAGCCCATCTCAGCCGACTCTGGGCAAAGGCAGGGTACATCCTGAGCAGCTCGCCAGGCCATCGCAGGACAACATACACACAAGAATTCACACTCACTCTCACACCGAGAGGAAGTTTAGAACCGCCAATTAGCCTAATGTGCATGGTTTTGGACTGTGGGAGAAAACTGGAGTACCTGGAGGAAACCCATGCAAGCATGGGGAAAACATGCAAACTCCACACAGAAACACCCCAAGCCCGGGAATCGAACCCAGGACCATCTTGCTGTGAGACAAACATGGTAACCACTGCACCACCCACTATGTAAATATAAACTGTAATAAACTCATTTCTTAATTCCTTATGTTTCCACACAGTATGTACTAAAACTCCCACAGAGGGTTAAAGCAATCCCGTTACACAGCTCTTGTATCTGCTCGTGTGTGCACTTAGGGCTCACCTGTATCCGTCATGATTTTAAAATGTAAGAAATGAATCATGAAAATCTTGCTTTACTGTGTGTTTTTGGCTTATGTTCCCATGTAGTATATAATTAAACAAGTATGTGTGTCAGGCTTGGTGGATGTCGCTAATTTAAATGGTTAAATACCACATTACAGCCATTTTTAACATTGTCTCTGCTTTTTCACAGGCTCAAAAGTAGCTGGACAACTACATGGTAAGTGTCAACATGCTCCCCTATGACCTATCCATGCAAGTAAATGACATCATTAGGCTGGGGGTAAAACTGATTTATTAGAGACGTAGCAGAAACGATAGAACTTTATAAAGCTGTACTAGGAAGCTCAACAACACCAAGAGACCTGGGAAACCACTACGACTAGAAGATCAAAGGCAACTACAATAGATAATACCAGAATTCTGATGAAGAAAAACATGTGCAACATTAATCCAGTTGTCTCACTCTCAAGGAAGTAAACCTATACTTACCAAAGTCTAAAATCAAGAGACGCCTTCAGGAATGTAAACAAAGGGTTTTAGTATAAAGTGTATAGAGGTGTACTTTCTGTTCAGATTCAGGCAAATACTGCAAAATTGAAAGGATGACATGTCACAGTACAGACCACTCTCCAAAAGCTTCTAAAGGTGAAGAAATGAAATGTCCTTAAATGACACTGGAGTCGAACCAGTTGAGCATCCTTTTTACTCCCTGACCACAAAGACAGAAGATAAAAAAGATATACAGACAAGCAGCAATTAAAGGAGGCTACAGTAGAGGCCGGAAAATGATTTGCATCCAAGTTTTAAAAATGATGCTTATATTTTAATAATTTTAATAATTCAGTTATTTTTATATAAGGATGCGTATATGGACTTGAAAATTGGCTGTAATTCCAAAACATTTCAAGCAATATTTTAGATAAAGTTCTTACATGAAAGTTAAAAGTCTCCTTAACAAAACCATTAGATTTAAAGCAAAATGAGCACACAGTGAATCTGTGGGACATGCAGTAACTTTCTAAACTTTTCAAATGCACGTTTTTTTAAAAAAATGCTTGCAATTATAATGAAATATAAAATTAAATTAAATACGTTTCAAACGAATTATCACCTTGAGCAGAAGCAACTGAATTCAATGGCTGTGTTTAAAGGTCACAAATTCTTTAAGGTAAATTGTTTGAAGTTTTTTGAAGGACACCAGCAAGGAGGGTATTTCAGAAATCTTGAGGAACCTGCTTTTCTGTCTCTACAGTAGAAATGCTCATATGTATATATGTACATCATTCAATCATTTTCTGAACCGCTTAATCCTAATTAGGGTCGCGGAGAGGCTGGCACCCATCTCAGCCGACTCTGGGCGAGGGCAGAGTACACCCTGGACAGCTCGCCAGGCCATCGCAGTATATATGTATTTAGTGTATACTACACAGGGATACCCTCAAGATTCTTTCGAAGCTGCAACTGCTTCTTTGTCAGCTTCACCTTCCTGTCAGTCAAATTTCAAAGTGAAAGCCAAAACATTCAGTTGGCATGTTAAAACACACCAAGTGTTACTTTATAGCAGGTTTTATTCTTGCGTATCAGTAATTATATATAATATAGTAGACAAGGAGAATGTAATGTGCAAAGTTGGTTTGCAATCTTGAGAAGAGACATGATCCAATGCACAAACTTGGGAGAATCAATGAAAATGCAAAAATAAATAACAAATATATCATTTTAGTTTACTTTTCTCTTGATCCTGTGTAATATATACTAAAACAGTTACTCGCTTCAGGCCCAGTGGATATCTTTTCACCTTAATCAAATGCAGTACTCTTTTCTCTTGCATGAAACTTTAGACAAAATTATTTTGTAATAAACAAACAACGTTTGCAACAGACAAAAAGTACAAGGCAGTTAAAAATTCCAATTCTTATTAAAAAATCGCTGTCGATATTCATTCATTCATTCATTCATCTTCTGAACTACTTATTCCTACTTACGGTCGAGGTCAGGCTGGCGTCTATCTCAGCCGACTCTGGGCGAGGGCGGGGTACACCCTGTACAGCTCGCCAGGCCATCGCAGGGCCATCAGTCACACAAACATTCACACTCTGACTCACACCTAGGGGTGGTTTGGAACAGTCGATTAGCCTACTGTGCATGTTTTTGGACTGTGGGAGGAAACCGGAGTGCCCGGAGGAAACTCACGCAAGCACAGGGAGAACATGCAAACTCCGCTGTCGATATTTTCCCAATAAAATGAAACATTACTTTACTTTGAACTTGTAAAAATATATTTTGTAGTATATAAATGGAGGGATGAGTAAAATGTCCTATTTTGTCTATTTAATCTATTGCACAAAGTGGGCAGACACCAAATTTAAGCTAATTTGGTCATAGTAAGGGGGGGGGATAATAATCAGATTTACTAAAGCCACTTATACCCAGTCAATGAAATCCCATCATTTCACATTATTTTTTTAGCTGCTTATTATTTACTCTACTGCTGTTAGACAAAGCATACTATAGACTGACTGAAGACAGCATCAATTTCTACAATGTAAACAGTTCATGTTGTTTAAAGCTAAAGAAAGTGTTGCCGTATAATCAAAATCTAGGACAATTCAACAATTTGAAGTAATGAAGCCTTATCTTTGCGTACATTCTTTGTGGTGCTTTTCTGCATTTCGTAGCTGATTCCCAGGAAGTACTGCAGGTTGGTCTTTTGCTTTTTTTTGTAATCCTCTACAATGAGACAACAAGCAGCCAGCTGTTTTCACCCTAGAAAGGTTCCTCTATGGCTTGAAAGTTGCATTTCTGTTTATATTTGATGGACAAGTGAATTAAAATCACTCACCTAAAGAATTTCTGGTGTACTCGTCTTTGACGTGGCTTTGTTTTTCTGGGTGTGGGTTGATAGTTATGTTTTGAAAATGGTCATAATGAGGGTACACAGATTTATGACTACTTCAAATATAGTACAGAGGCTCATCTTAATATAACATATTATCATCATCATCATGTGACTAGACCATCAAAGTAGAGTGTATATGAAAATCTTGGAATTTATGGAATCAAGATGAGAAATATTTGACACCAAAGCCAACCTAAAACAGCAACAAAACGTCAAATCATGGTTTGAGTTTCAGATATACAGCCTCTTGTCCAGGTCTCATTTGCAAAATAAACAAATAAATAAACAGTTTGGATTAGACTGTACATTTTTGGAATGAGACTCTTTAGACAGATGAAGTGAAGACTTTACCACAACATTAAAAAAGAGTATGGAAAAACAAAAGGAAGGGCTCATGATCTAATGCGTAAACTCTCAAATATGTGGGCATGGGCATGTATGGCTTCCAGTGAAAGCGACTCACTGGTATGTATTAATGTTGTGACTGCTGAAAGAAAAGCAGAATGAATTCTAAAGTGTATAGAGCTGTACTTTCTGTTCAGATTCAGTCAAATACTGCAAAACTGAAAGGATGACATCTCGCAGTACTGGTTGCTCTCCGAAAGCTTCTAAAGGTGAAGAAATTAAATGCCCTTAAATGGCACTGGAGTCAAACCAATTGAGCATCCTTTTCACTTCTTGACCACAAAATTAAAAGAATATACAAGCAAGCAGCAATTAAAGGAGGCTATGGAAGAACCCTAAAAAAGCTTCAATAAGGGGGAAAATCAGCATTTCATGATGGGTTTCAAACTCCAGGTGGTCACTGACTGCAAATGATTTGCATCTAAGTTTTAAAAATTATCCTTATATTTTAATAATGTTAGCTTATCCAATTATTTTTAAGGCTGCATATATGGACTTTAAAATTTGCAGTAATTCCAAAACATTTCTAGAAACATTTTTGTTATAAAAGTTCTTAAATGAAAGCTAAATAATCTACTTAACTATCTGGTAATTAGCAAGATGGAGTAAAACAAAACCATTAGTTTTAAAGCAAAATGAAAAATATTCGAAACTTAAAAATTAATGTAATTTTAATTCTGTAAAGCAAAAATGCTTGCAGTTATAATGAACTAAAAAATTAGTTTCAAATGAATTATCAGCTTGAGCAGAAGAAACTGAATTCATTGATTCATGCCTGTGTTTAAAGATCACAAATTCATTAGGTAGACACCAAAACCAACTAAAAACAGCAACAAATCCTCAAATCATGGTTAGAACTTCAGCTACACAGCCTCTTGTCAAGGTCTCATTTGCCAAATTTTTTTAAATAAATATAATAATAATAATAATAATAATAATAATAATAATAATAATAATATTTATTATTATTAACTAGACTGATTCTTGCAAGTTGAAGGAAGTACATGGGATCAATGCCAGCTGAGGATGAAACAAGCTAAATATTTAACCCCACTGGCTTGATAGCCTAACTACATTTTCATGACGGCAAAACTAGTCAGTAAATTTCCAGAAGGTTTAACAGAATTTTCACAGGAAGGTAATAGGCAACCTGAAGTAAGTAAAACAAACAAACAAACACTTCTCTAGACACATGCACCGTATCAGGTCTTCAGCATTCAATTAAAAATCTTTATTGTCATTACACATTCTCTGTAGAACGAAATCGGATAATTATAAAGCAGGTGTACACCTGTGCATGTTACTGACTGCTCTAATGAAGTTGGGCAGATGTCAGGTTTTGAATGTGATATATAGAAACTAATGGCAGTGCTGTGTTTGTCTTCTTCCCAGAAATTTACTTTGTGAATTTGGCCAAAAATTGGAGAATGTCACATTTTTCACAAAAAAACAAACAAACAAACAAAAAAATTTTTTTGCATGAAAAATGTGATGCTCTCCAAGCTTGCTTGAATCCACATTGAATGTTTGGCAGATAAAGCCAAAACTTGCATTCTCTCAATAATAGTGAAACCAGCACTCTTAAAAATCAGCCATATTATAAAGTGAGAGGAATGACGTAATTAAAGAGTACCAGAACAGTATACCTGGAATTATGTATTCATTTATTCATTTATTACTACCAGTAGTAGTAGTAGTAGTAGTAGTGGTAGTGATGGTATTAGTAGTAGTAGTAGTAGTGGTAGTAGTAGCAGTGGTAGTCGTATTAGCAGTAGTACTAGTACTGAGGTAGTGGTGGTACTAGTAGTGGTAGTAGTAGCAGTGGTAGTAGTAGTAGAGGTAGTGGTGGTAGTGGTAGTAGTAGTAGTAGTAGTAGTAGTAGTAGTAGTAGTAGTACTGGTAGTTGTATTAGCAGTAGTAGTAGAAGTACTGAGGTAGTGGTGGTAGTAGTAGTAGTAGTAGTAGTAGTAGCAGTGGTAGTAGTAGTAGAGGTAGTGGTGGTAGTGGTAGTAGTAGTAGTAGTAGTACTGGTAGTCATATTAGCAGTAGTAGTAGTAGTACTGAGGTAGTGCTGGTAGTAGTAGTGGTAGTAGTAGCAGTGGTAGTGATGGTATTAGTAGTAGTAGTAGTAGTAGTAGCAGTACTGGTAGTCGTATTAGCAGTAGTAGTAGTACTGAGGTAGTGGTGGTAGTAGTAGTAGCAGTGGTAGTAGTAGCAGTGGTAGTAGTAGTAGAGGTAGTGGTGGTAGTAGTAGTAGTAGCAGTACTGGTAGTCGTATTAGCAGTAGTAGTAGTAGTAGTACTGAGGTAGTGGGGGTAGTAGTAGTAGTAGTGGTAGTAGTAGCAGTGGTAGTAGTAGTAGAGGTAGTGGTGGTAGTGGTAGTAGTAGTAGTAGCAGTGGTAGTAGTAGTAGAGGTAGTGGTGGTAGTAGTAGTAGTAGTAGTAGTGGTAGAAGTAGCAGTACTGGTAGTCGCAGTATTAGCAGTAGTACTAGTACTGAGGTAGTGGTGGTAGTAGTAGTAGTAGTGGTAGTAGTAGCAGTGGTAGTAGTAGTAGAGTTAGTGGTGGTAGTAGTAGTAGTAGTAGTAGCAGTGCTGGTAGTCGTATTAGCAGTAGTACTAGTACTGAGGTAGTGGTGGTAGTAGTAGTAGTAGTGGTAGTAGTAGCAGTGGTAGTAGTA
>JAOUQZ010000012.1:3018905-3029371 GCA_028564935.1 Neosilurus hyrtlii | reverse complement strand
GTAGAGGTAGTGGTGGTAGTAGTAGTAGTAGTAGTAGTAGTAGTAGTAGTAGCAGTACTGGTAGTCGTATTTGCAATAGTAGTGAGGTAGTGGTGGTAGTAATAGTAGTAGTGGTAGTGATGGTATTAGTAGAAGTAGTTGTAGTGGTAGTGGTAGTAATGGTATTAGTAAAAGTAGTAGTAGTAGTACTGGTAGTTGTATTAGCAGTAGTAGTAGTAGTACTAAGGTAGTGGTGGTAGTAGTAGTAGTAGTGGTAGTAGTAGCAGTGGTAGTAGTAGTAGAGGTAGTGGTGGTAGTGGTAGTAGTAGTAGTAGTAGTACTGGTAGTCGTATTAGCAGTAGTAGTAGTAGTACTGAGGTAGTGGGGGTAGTAGTAGTAGTAGTGGTTTTATTTGTATAGTGCTGTTTACAATTGACATTGTCACAAAACAGCTTTACATAGTAAAATTACATTATGGAGGAATCTAAAAAATTATTCTCTACAACCCCCTACACATTCCTAATGAGTGAGCCAGTGGTGACAATCACAAGAAAAGACTCCCTCAGTTGACACAAGAAAGAAACCTTGAGAGGAACCAGGCTCAAGAAGGAAACCCATCCTCAGCAGAAGGATCAGGAAGAATAGTAGTAGTAGTGGTAGTAGTAGTAGTAGAGGTAGTAGTGGTAGTAGTAGTAGTACTGGTGGTAGTAGTAGAGGTAGTGGTGGTAGTAGTAGTAGTAGTAGTAGTAGTAGTAGCAGTGGTAGTAGTGGTGTTGGTAATAGCAGTAGTAGTATTAGTGGTAGTGGTAGTAGTTGTAGTAGTAGTATTAGTTGTAGTAATAGAGGTAGTTGTAGTAGTCATAGTTGTAGTAGTGGTAGTAGTAGTAGTGGTGGTGGTAGTATTAGAGGTAGTGGTAGTGGTAGTAGTAGTAGTAGCAGTAGTGGTAGTAGTAGTGGTGGTGTTGGTAATAGTAGTAGTAGTAGTAGTAGAGGTAGTGGTGGTAATAGTAGTAGTAGAGGTAGTAGTAGTAGTAGTAGTAGTAGTAGCAGTAGTGGTAGTAGTAGTGGTGGTGTTGGTAATAGTAGTAGTAGTAGTAGTAGTAGAGGTAGTGGTGGTAGTAGTAGTAGTAGAGGTAGTGGTAGTAGTAGTAGTAGTAGTCGTAGTAGCAGTGGTAGTAGTAGTAGTGGTGTTGGTAATAGTAGTAGATGTAGTGGTGGTAGTGATAGTTGATAATAGCAGTAGTAGTATTAGTGGTAGTAGTTGTAGTAGTAGTATTAGTTGTAGTAATAGAGGTAGTTGTAGTAGTCGTAGTTGTAGTAGTGGTAGTAGTAGTGGTGGTGGTGGTAGTATTAGAGGTAGTGGTAGTAGTAGTAGTAGCAGTAGTGGTAGTAGTAGTGGTGGTGTTGGTAATAGTAGTAGTAGTAGAGGTAGTGGTGGTAGTAGTAGTAGTAGAGGTAGCAGTAGTAGTAGTGGTAGTAATAGAGGTAGTGGTGGTAGTAGTAGTAGTAGTAGTAGAGGTAGTGGTGGTAGTAGTAGTAGTAGTAGTAGTAATAGTAGTAGTAGTAGTGGTGGTGTTGATAATAGTAGTAGTAGTAGTAGTAGTAGTAGTAGTAGTAGTAGTAGTGGCAGTGGTAGTAGTAGTATTAGTATTAGTGGTAGTGGTAATAGTTGTAGTAGTATTAGTTGTAGTAATAGAGGTATTTGTAGTAGTGGTAGTTGTAGTAGTAGTTGTAGTAGTGGTAGTAGTGGTGGTGGTGGTAGTAGTAGAGGTAGTGGTAGTAGTAGTAGTAGTAGTAGTTGTAGAGGAAGTTGTAGTAGTAGTATTAGTAGTAGTAGTAGTAGTAGTAGTAGTAGTAGTAGTAGTAGTAGTAATGGTGGTGGTAGTAGTATTTCATAAACCATAATAGTGGTGGTGGTAGTATTAGAGGTAGTGGTGGTAGTAGTAGCAGTGGTGGTAGTAGTGGTGGTAGTAGTGGTGGTGGTGGTAGTAGTAGAGGTAGTGGTAGTAGTAGTAGTAGTAGTTGTAGAGGAAGTAGTAGTAGTATTAGTAGTAGTAGTAGCAGTAGTAGTAGTAGTAGTAGTAGTAGTAGTAATGGTGGTGGTAGTAGTATTTCATGAACCAAAAATTATTTATTTTCATTATTACTTAAAAATTATCATCATCATTATTATTATTAGCAGCAGT
This sequence comes from Neosilurus hyrtlii, assembly GCA_028564935.1. Classification (NCBI taxonomy): domain Eukaryota; kingdom Metazoa; phylum Chordata; class Actinopteri; order Siluriformes; family Plotosidae; genus Neosilurus; species Neosilurus hyrtlii. The sequence goes on along the minus strand of JAOUQZ010000012.1, from coordinate 3,027,206 downwards.
AATTATTAGTAGTTACTATTATAGTAGCATTTGTTTAATCTGAGGATTTATGCAGCCTCAAAACAAAAGACTGATTAGCCTGATGCAAAATAAATTTATAATGGTGGAATTATATAACAGTATGGTTTTATAATGTAACAGTTAAAGTGTCTGATTGATATTTTGCATTTTAAAGCACGTTGCAGTAAACCAGTAATATCACATGTATCACACCACTAGAGGGAGTCATAACACCGTTTAAAGGCAACTTCAAGTCCATCTGAGTGGGAAAAAAAGGCCTGAGTACCAACTGAACTGTATAATTATAAGTTTTTCTAAATCCAGTTATACCTGATCAATCTCCTGCACTTTTACAGACCAGGGTCAAAAGCTGTTAACGAGCAAGCCAAAGGAAACAGGAGTGAAGAAACGTCAGCTTTCTTCTCATCTTCTATTTAACAGTACAACAAAAAATTCTAAACTATGGGGCAGTTGCACATTTATGAGGAATTGAACACGAACAATCTGCATTCGGTGTTACAAGGAAGACAAAAATGTGTCATGTCACAAGCAGTGCTAAGAAAAGATCAGTGTCAGAACAAATGAAATCATCAATCCTGACAATCGACAATCCAGACTGACTCTGTGTGAGGGCGGTGTACACCCTGAACAGCTCACCAGGTCATTGCAGGGCCAACACAGACAAACAACCGTTCACACTCACACTTGCACTTAGGGGCAATTTGGAAAAGCCAATTAGCATTATGTGCATGTCTTTTGACTGTGGAAAGAAACCAGAGTGCCTGGAGGAAACCCACACAAACACAGGAAGAACATGCACACTCTACACAGAGGCACCCATCTGACCATGGGGTTTGAACCCAGGACCTTTGCTTTAAGGGAAGAGTTAACCACTACACCCCTGTGACCCCCCTGCAGAAAACAGGCAATGTTAAAAAGCCAAAAAAGTAAGGGGGGTTTAGCAGTTACCAGGAGATAGTTGTTGTTACGAATCAGCCATTAGTCCAACTGAGTGAGCTGTTACTTATACCTTTCATGTGAGTAACGCGGAAGGTACTGTGACACGCCGATTTTCATTCATTCCTAATTAGGCCGCCCTAATTTGATTCATGTTATCATTACTAGACATTTGAGAGCTTACGGAAGTAAAGTAATATTACGATAGTCATTACATTTACATAGACAGGAACTTTCCAACAGGTCTTACGTTGGGATCGAATTAGATCATTACAAGTTCAACTTCGTCTTCAAGTTGGACAGAGCATGAATGTCCGTAGAGTTGGAAGCGGTAAGTTTTTAAATTTGAATTTCTCCACTAATGACATAATAAATAAAGTCATGACAGTATCAATCTTATTAGTAGTATTTGCGTAAAACATCATTCAGGTAACGTAAGCTAACATTAGGCCCTATTATACAACAAGGATATGACATTATACATTCCAGTTGGTGCCACGCAAAAGGTCAGTGAATGCGTGTTGGCTCCACCAGTCATTACATCAGTACATTGCAATCGTGCCACACTGAATCGTAAATCAGAAAACTGTAATTGGGGCATTTAGGGGACTGGAAATAAGAAACCCTTAAGGAAACAATCAGCTGATATTTTGTCTGGTTTCCTTAGGAATAACAATATATAAACAGATAGATCGTTCAATCTTAAAATATATGCATGAAAAATGAGCTCCATACTGCAGTGCAACAGAAGCATAGCTTTATTTCAGCTCCACTGTACAATGTAACTTAGCATGAAAATGACTGTACAAACACACGGCACTGTACCGCAGGTTCACGTTCAATACACTCCAACATCCAAAGCTAACATGTGCAAAGCTCAAATTTTCTACAGTACATAGCTAACATGTACAGTATCATAGATAACCAATGTACATAATACACCTGCTTTTATTACACGCTGGCTCAGTAGCTACAGATCAGAACATCTATAAACTCATTGTTCTATATAAAATTCTTCATCTTATTTACACATCGGACTAAATATGTACAAAGGAAACAACAAAGAAACACTGGTTGTAATAAAATGTAAATATGTGAAGTCTATAAAGGAATTCATGGATGTGATAAAGTAAGAAACACTAAAATTATCCATCATGTTACACTGAGTTTACAGAGAATGTAACAGGAATATTTCACATGTATATTGATCTAGTGTTCTTTCAGCTGGTAGCTGGTTAACATGTAAGGAGCTTAGATTTCAAAAATATTATTTATTTAAACTATTAAATGGTTTTAATCCAGAATCCTCAGTCATTTCTTTTATATGTTGTAGCAATACCTTCATTAAGAAAGAAAAATGACTTAAAACAAATTTCTACTTACCCCAAATTTACCAGCCCTCAAGAAAAACTTGCTTCGAAGGACTGTGTATATTTTTTCCATGAATAATTTTTGCAAGATTGAAAGTTTCAATTTTTTACTTTAAAATACGTTTAAATTTCCCACACTTAAAGTCCAAGTGAAACTACAGTATATTAGTATATACTGCATGGGAACGGTGTGATCCGATTGGCTCACTATCTTGAAGATATTAAACACTATCCTAGGTGGATAATGCTTTAATCATACTTACTGACTCATAGTATGTGACAGTTACACAGCAAGCAACATCATCATGATCACCCTTTAAATTGTAAAAATAAACCATAAAAATCTTGTTTTAGTTTGTTTTCTTGTGCTTCCATGTAGTATATACTAGAACCTTAGTTGAGTTTGGAAACTCTCAGAGCTCAGTGTGGAGCTCGTCTCTGCCTGTAATGATTAACAAAAAATAAAAGCACAGAAATCTAATTTTAGTGTGCTTTTTTGGTTTATGTTCCTGTTTCCTTTATATATACTAAAACAATTATTTACTTCAGGCTTGATGGTTGTTGCTGAATTGTATTGACAATCCAGTGACATTCATCTCACCTTCAGGACATAATTGCTAAATATCAAGCAAATGTTTTTCAGCTTACTTATTTTTTGTTTAGGTTTTAAGGTGCAGAGTCTAAGGGCTGAAACTCTAGTTGTCCAAAACTGTTCACTGTTCCAGTCATTTATTAACCATTTAGAATATTTCTTAGCATTATATTTGTAGCTCCAGTGTAGAAACTTCAAAACAATGCAAAAAAGGTGGGGCCAAATGACCACCACCAAACATAGTAAGAAGAATAGTGTGTAAATGTCACGTTTCAATAAAAGTGTTCATTTAAATTTTTTAAATTTCAGATAAAAAAAATTTTGTTCATTGAAAGCCGAGATTTTTTTTGGTTGAACAATACTGGTAGTCATAAATCTGCAAAAGTCATAATAGACAGACAGAATATTTAGTTATTTACACTTAGTACTCAACCTTTTCCGAGCTAATTGACACTTCTCACTTAGTTACATAAAAATGGTTAATATAAAAAAAATGTTTAAATTCTTAAATCTGCAAATATAAACAGCTTATAAAAGAAAACAACAGTATCCTGCACAGTTTTCAGAATTTCTAATGGAAATGTTTGATAATAGTAAAATAAGCAGACCAATATAATTTTTTTTTGTTTGAAAAAAAAACAGGATTTCACTCATCACTAAATTACTATAACCAGGACATGTACGTATATTTAATTTTTTGTTTTTTATGTCTGTCCTTGTGAGGTGCTGGTGAGGATGAAATTATATTAAGAAGAATATTCTGCTTCAAACAACAATAACAAAAATCCATAAACAACTGTACATACAATCCTGTATATACCTGCTTGGTTACTGTTATACCTAACCAGGTCAAGTGCAAACAAACATTTTAGCTACATGGATTATATACCAAATACCATAACTGTAATAAATTCAATCTAAATGGTTTATAATAAGACCTACAAAAAAGATGAAACAGAGTCAAGACCATGCTATAGATTTGTATATGTAACACATCACAATCAATTCTTTCTCCGATTGGTAGTAGAATATATGGGGCTCGTCACTAGTTCAATGGTTATATTTAAAATCTACAGTTCATTATCTTTACGATAAAAATTCATTTGTTATTAATTTGGTGCAGCCATTCTGAAGAAATTAGCAAAAATGTTTGTTTTAAATACATGTCAGTTGAAATCAATGCATAGCACACATTTGGTAAATTCTATTTAAAAGGTATTTTATGGTATAATATTCTGAGGACAGATTAGAAATAATTTATGGCAAAATTAGAAAAACTTGCAGTGATATCTCAGGAAGTACTTTTGCTACTTTGGTGTAATTTTGAAGTAATGCACAGTATACCAATCAGAAAACGAATAGCCCCCCCCCCATGAAGGCTAAATATATGTTTTATTGTTTACACGTTTGCCTTAAACAGCAATCTCAAGCCAGAACTGGGCAAACAGATATTATGTCTGGGCTGTTCAGTCTGTATTCACAGTTGTCAAATAGCTTAAAAAAAAACTGCCAAAACCTCCTTAACTTTTACAAACAAGTGTTTTCATTTGGAATGTAGCTATGTTTAACTGTAATGCATCGTGATTGTGTAACTACAACCATATATGAAGAAAATTATGATTCAAATAAATCTTTTAAGTGCAGTGTGAGGACTGAACACTTATATCTTTATAGCCCAAATTTTGGATATATTTTACTTTACCAACATAACATGCTACATTACAAATGTTTTTCAAAGTTAATCACATACTCACTGATTATTCTGTCTGTATTAACTGCTTAATTAGCACACCATCCATTTCCCATCTTTATCTATTCCACTTATCTGTCAAGGTCACAGTAGACGCAGGAACCCATTTAAACTGACTTCGGGCAAGAGGTGGGGTACACCCTGAACAGGTCACAAGTCTACTGCAAGGCTAACACACACACACACACACACAAAACCGTTCACAATAACATTTAGACCTACGGATAATTTAGAATATCCAGTTGAACGAATATGCATATCTTTGGTTGGTGGGAGGAAACCAGGGTACCTAGAGGAAACCCACATTAGCACAGGGGAACATGCATTAAGAACTCACACAGAAAGGCTGAGATTTGAACCCAGAACTTTCTCATTGTAATGTGACAGTGCTAAGTTTAGAAAGTGAAGAAATTAAAAAATATGTGAACACGATGCCTGAAAGGTTAAATGCTGCAATCAAAGTAAAGGGTGGCCACAATAAATATTGACTTTTTTCCCTTAAAAAGAGACTGTTATTTTTGTTGTTCCTATATATTGTTGTTTGTTTACTGATTCTCATCAATATGATCCAATATTACATGAAATAAATACTTGAATAGTACTTGCTTTCTGATTTAACTTCATTTTGTTTATCCTGATTTATCTTCATTATAAATATATGTATATTTGTGTATATAGTTTTTCCCACTCAGGTTTTCATGAAAAATATGGGGTCGGTTTGATTAAATGTTTAAAAAAACAAAACAATACATAAATTAGCTCCAATAATGTAACAGCATTCAGGTCACGTTCAATGTTTTTGTTTGAGCACGTCACAGAATGTGCTTATGTAAGTACTCTTTAAGGCAAACATACTATTTCCTGGTTTGAGAAGCGCTGTCTTCTAGATAGATTCTATGATTTATCACCATTTGGAATATATTACCGCTATATTTGTCACATTTCCATCATTGAAATCATGGAGAATGAATAATATCCATAACAGTTTGATATCAAATGAACTGAAAAATGTACTGAAGGCTCCCAAAAAAAGCAACTGTTCAAGAAAAAGGCTGAGGGTCACTTAAAAGATTTGCTACGTACTAGCATGATTAGCAGCTGTACTGCAGGATTAAAACATGAGGCACACTGAAATAGATAACACCCTTCTAAAAAACACACCAGATACTGATAAAGTGATCTTAATCAGCTGTGTCAAGGCAAACTTTTCAGTGTGTGTATGCACGTAAGTGAGAGGGAGCTCTCAGCATGGGGAGGAGGAAATATGCTCAGGACACTTAAGCAGAGCGGGGTAGTTGGAACTCATCTGGAGAGAGGCTTCACTGGAGATGTCGGAGGGACTGCGTCCTCGTGTCCAGGCGTCCGGATGAAGGAACTGAGCCGAGTAATCGGAGCAGTTGCTGAGACGAGGTCCGTAGAAATTCGAGTGAGGCCGGTACAGCTCTTCCGCTGTGTATCGCTTCATGAACAGGTAGACAGACATCACGCCTGCCGCCTACAGGACAGAGGAGTGTCAGGTTCAGAGAGTAGGGTTAGAAATAAGAATAGAAATCTTACTAAAAGCTGAAGTGTTACCTCAGTGAGCAGGAAGGAGATGGCGGCGAAGGCAAATGACCAGCCGTATTTGTAGCTGAAATAGGCTTCGTTTGTCTTAGTTCTGTTCAGCATCTCATCGTTGATGTTGGAGATATACAACACCAGACCAACTACTAAAGAAAGACCTGGAAAAAACATTGTTATGTCACTTACTGCACTGACTTCTGGTCCTGGTGGCTTCTCAAAGCACCAGGGATAAATCAACACATACTACATTAATACAACCATTATTAGAGGAAGAACAATGTATTAAAATTTGTCTGTAAACAAAGAAGTAAATATAAAATAAATAAATTCACCAATAAATAGTATTCAAAGTTACAAATGTACTTCAAGTAACCACAATGATTTTGTCACTAAACAACCACGATTCCACTACCAAGCCAAGCCAGACAAGCATGAGCCAAGTTTCCATGGCTGAAGCTTCCTTGGGGCTTCTTTGAGACTTGAAGCCCTCGGAATTTGACCCATCGCTTACCCAGGGGCCAGTCAAGGCCAAAGTGGAGCTTAAGGCAGTGTGAAAGTGAAAGACGGGTTTAGATTATTTCAGTCAGTGAGTTTTTTAAACGTTAATTTATTGTCCCAGCTAAACACCAAAAATGATTCAGCAAAACTGTTTTAGCTGCACGTAGCTTTAGCGTACATGTTAAAGCTCATATACATGATGGAAGAAAAGAAAATACATTAAAAAAATTATATATAACTTAATTGCAAGAATTTTCTTCATTTTATTGGTGGGTAGGATGCAAGTTTGTTTTTCTTGGCTGTGATGGACATTTTATGTAAATAGTTGAACACATATTAGTGTGCTAATTAGCGTTGTGCAAAATGCTATGGGCAGGGAAACAGCTGAGCTATACAGTGAAAAAAGTAAAAAAAAAAAATTGCCTCAAGAATTAAAATCCCAGACAATTCTATTTTAGTAAAAATACACCACGCACAATACGTTCATGGCTAGTGTGAAGTAGGGCATTGAATTTTGCTAAAATGTATTTTAAAGACAGGAATTTGATAAAACCAGTTTAACAAGAAATCGTGAACATTTTTTTTTATGTTTTCTAGGAAAATCTAATTAGGCGTAAAATCTTTGTGTTAAAATGGGCTTGTTTTGGGGTGATCACACTAGAGGTGTGATAGAAAATCGACTGATGCGAACTGATTCTTTTGCAATTCTTTGCAAATTTTGAGATTTGTGTCAAGTTGTATTGTGACTCCACATGCAAGTGAATATTTTGCAGCTTAAATATGTATATGAGGTGAAAGTCGCGAGTAAGTAGTGCAACAATTTGCGACTGATTTCCAAGTAATTTGTAATTGGTTTGCGAATGTTTGGTGAAAAAGAAAGTGAATCTCCTGCGGTAAATCAGGTTGCGTTTTTTTGCTTTTTGTTCTCAAACCATTCGCTTTTTATTTGTGCATTATTAGCGCAAAGAAAATACGAATAAAACACAGATTATGACAAGATACATGGAATGTTGCAGAGGGCAGAGGGCAAGTCTCAAACTTTTCTCAAACTTCCCATGTGGAAATCTCCTACTTGTCCCTTTTCCAAGCAAACATCATAAAAAATTATAACTTGACCCAAGAAGAAAAAGATTAGAAGAAATTAAAGAACATTAACATGGATAAATAAATAAAAACTCATTGAATTGCTGGACGAAACTGTTGTTGATGTTGTTTGGATTCAGTGAAGTGGAGATTTTATGGCTTTGTCCAGCTACCTGAAAGAATGAAGAAGATTCCAGAGACGAACGCTAGGATAGTGCGGTGGGGACGGATATGGCCGATGTTGCTCAGAACGAAGCCGATGAACATGAAAAAAAGACTGACCAGAGGGAATGGTGTAGCCGAGCGAATCATCTCTGCACACGCACACACACACACACACACACACACACACACACACACACACACACAAAACAGAGATAACCTGCATTAATTTTATTGCCTAGCACACTGTCTGACCTGTAATATGCATGGAAATTAATTGTACCTTAAAGAGACAACTGAAAAAAAATGTTTTAATTAAGTTTATT
>JAOUQZ010000012.1:3006067-3017560 GCA_028564935.1 Neosilurus hyrtlii | reverse complement strand
ATATATATATATATATATATATATATATATATATATATATATATATATATATATATATATATATATCATTAAACAGTCACTGATGTTTGTAAATTATTGCAACTTATTATCTCCACCAATGGGGTTATGTTTAAGAGGCATTATTAATGATTTTTATCAATGTGAAAAGATTTTTTCATGTTATTATTATTATTATTATTATTTTTATTTATTATTATTATTATTTAATTATTCATTTTTCTTTTTTTTAACAATTTAACTAGCCAATCAAATATAATTTGCTTACAAAATGGTAAACAGAATGGGTTTTAAATTCAAGGGCTGCCAGGAATACATTGAGACTTTTCAATCCTTAAATGAAAACAGCTCAGCACTTCCTGACTGGGAATTCCACTGAACTGAAAGCACGGGCTATGTAATTAAAATGCAAAAGAGGTATATTTAGAGTAGATAAACCTGAGCCTGTTGGAATGAGCACAACTATATACATGAAACTACTTTTAAATTGGGTCTGAATGCCATTTTTCCCAGTCTAAATTAGTTTTTGACGAATGAAGTAGATTGTAATGCATGTATGCACTTATGAGGAAGTGCAAGAGAATGCAATGTTTTAGGTACACTGACTGGGATAACAGTTCAAAGATATAAACAGCATTTCCTGACCCGAATCATAGTACATAGCTGTATATACTATACATATGTACAGCAGGACCGCAGAAGACTCACAATACTGCTTGCAGCTTGCTTTAAATGAGTCCAGCTCCAATCTGGATACATACTTATATTGTGCTGGGTTTAAGGATAATAGGCTCTGTAGTGTGGTACTGTCAGGAAAATAAGAAGAGGCAGGATAGTAACACTAAATTATTTAGCTAAATTCATTTTTAATAAAGTAAGAAACTTGATGAAAAATATTTTAATAACATGCATAATATTTAGTAGTTATTTCACAAAAAAAGCGTTCAGTCATGCCCAGCAGGATTATTGTTATATCCACATCCATTAAACTGTAAGATATATATATATATATATATATATATTTTACCATTTGATTTAGGGTGGCAGGGTGTCGTAGTGGTTATCCTGAATTTATCCTAGTGCAAAATAATATTGCTGCTTGCTGCTTTCACTGAGGGATTTTACAGTTACTTGACTTGCCGATGTGATGTCTGACTGACTGTGAACACTAAACAATTTTTACAGACCCTGGCAGAATAAGGTCAGTAGTGCCACTTACTCAGGACACTGACTGTGGACTCGGATGTCATCTGAACATTCATAGGCATGACATACTCAATGGTGAAGCAGCGTCCCTTCTCTTTTCCTGAAACACAGCATCAAAACATGTCAGTAAGTACATCACAACTTATAAAAAACTAGTGTATTTACATATCTTAATAAATCTTTAATATAATAAATATACATGGTGCGTACATATTTAAACATACTCCTTAATATTTTTATGATTTCTACAAGTACATTTAAAATATATTTAAAATATAATTTAGAGATGAGGCGGTTTTGAACAGTTTACTGCTCAGAATTGTGGTTTAGTTAATGTATGTACTATGCAATTTATTAAGTTGCTAACCAAAACCAAAACATACTTAAGGGGTGGTATTGTGATTTTTCCACTTTTTTTCCCCTATTTTTGCAATCACAAATGTTTACTTTGTTTAATTATAAATTAATATTCGTGTTAGACGATGCCAGAATATCAAATATTAAGGTTAGCGCACATTGAAGTTTTCCTTCTGGGTTGACTGAGCTGGCCACAAACACAAGATTGTCAACAATTATTGTTTTTTTTGAGCACACTAGTGTATTAAGGTCCTAAAAAAGGGTATAATATCTGACTTTAAAATATATTCATTTTTTATATGTTGAAAATAGATAGATAGATAGATAGATAGATATAGATAGATAAATAAATAAATAAAAATTTAAACCAATATTTTCAATTTGTCAGCTGTTGTATTAACACACTGCAATTCCTACGCATTTATTACAGTGCATTTTATTTACTTATTTAATTTTTAATGCACTCTTCACAAGTGATCACATGGTCTGGAAATAATTATAGCAAATAAAAAGTGATATAACAGTGATCTTAAATCTGTACATTAGTTCAATTTAACAGTAAAACTGAAAGCACAGGCTATGTAATCAAAATGCATAGCCATTCAGTTTAACTTGTTAAATTGTTATAATTTTGCCTTCATATCTGTATTTGAAGCAATAAGTTTGTTTTTATTAATGCTGTGTGGAAAATGTTCTCTTTTTTAATAACAGTATAACTGTCTTATGAATTAATATGTGGGCTAAATAATTCTACTTCTACATGAAAAGTATGATCATTTCAAACCACATAGCACCTTTGCACCAGCGTTAAATACATATAGACATATATGTTATTATTTTAAATCTTTTTAAAGGTTATTGATATACATTATGAATAAGGCAGGATGAAAAACAATATAAAACTAGTACACTGAATGTACTTTAATGTATTAAATCCACATCATTACCACATATTCAGCGTGTAGAATATAATTTAAGCTGGGTCAAACAAGTCTGGTATAGATAGAAAAAATAGGTAGATAGATAGATAGATAGATAGATAAACAAACATTCAAACAAATGAATAAAAACTATACTATACTATAGACTGGGCATGCTCAAGAATACTAATAGCATGCTATCTTTTTTCCCAAGGGACATCAGGCACATCCACTGTAATTGCACTGTCAATCATGATGACTTCCATATGACGGACATTTCATGTTCCCGGTGAGCACTGAGGTTATGACCAGCTCTAAAAATGGAAGTATTAGGAGCCGGAAGCAATGTTTCAAAATTATAGCTCACAGCTGTAATAACTGTGTAGAAGAAAAATCAAAGAAGAAAGAGTCAGAAACAGATGGTTAAAATGATTTATAAATGGACGTAATGTTTTGAAAATGTATTCAAAATGTTCCTGATTGCCTTGGTACTGGCAGGTTATAAATGGGGGGTGGGGTGTTGAAGCTTTTCTTCAAAAGGCTTTTTTAGGTTTTAGGTTTCAGGTCAGAATCAGGTTTAGGATTAAGGTAAACATCGGGGTGAGGTATTTAACTGTGATAGTTGAGGTTAGATTAAGGAACTAGGGAATGCACTGGTTACAGCCCTACATTCAGACAGCCCACTGGGCCAACAGTTATAGCCCATTGGCCCAAAAGCCCTAACCCCAAGTAGTAGGTACCCTGAGTAGGGTGCCCAACTGATTTAAGCACCTTATATGAGTAGGGCTGTTGGACCAATGGGCTGTCGGAACATAGAACCATCCCCGGAAATGCATTATGTCATTGAATGTCCCCATGAATATAGAAGTTCAAGATTGTCATCATCATCATCATCTCCCTGTGCCTGATCCGGGGTCGGTCGTGGCCTATGCAGTGAGGACCAGACGTCCCTTTCCCCAGCCACTTCCTCCAGCTCTTCTGGGGCGACACCGAAGCGTTCCCAGACCAGCCGAGAGACAATCCCTCCAGCGTGTTCTTGGTCGACCACAGACATGCCCGAAACACCACACCGGGGAGCCGTTCAGGAGGCATTCTAATCAGATGCCCAAGCCACCTCGACTGGCTCCTCTCAACGCGGAGGAGCATCAGTTCTACTCTGAGCTCCTCCCAGATGATCGAACTTCTCACCATATCATTGAGGGAGACCCCCGCCACCCTGGGAAGGAAGCACCTTGAATCACCACCTTATCGTGATGGATGGGTTTGCATGTCCTAATGATTCTGGGAGCTATGTTGTTGGGGGCATTATGCCCCTGGTAGGGTCACCCACGCAAGATTGTGTACATGCAAAAGAATGTGCAGTCATTACTACAGGTCTCAATTATTTCCTACTATACCTACATAGACCACTGTGCACACAGGGCTATCAATCCCCAAAACACAACATTTCTCAGTCACTCTCTGATTAAAAATGACAAGTTATGCTGTTCAACTGACTTTAAAAACGAAAAGTGGTATCATTAAAATGGCAGTTTAAGTATGTAAGCAGGAAATTCAAGCTACATGAACAAAATGATATTTCCCTGAAATTATATTCCCATCTGACATTGTTAGTACGGGACACCATGTTTCATTTGTATTATTTCTATTTCAGTACACAAGGACAGTGCCTGGGTCTACGCCTGGGTCCACAGAACCAAATCCAGAAACATGATAAGCACGCATACAAAAGCCCAGAAAACAGACATACAGAGGAACAAGCTAATAGTCACTACAGTTAAACAGAAAGAAGTAAAAATGAATGAAGCTAACACCATGCAGCCCTGCATCCTGGCAACTGGAATCTGGCTGCCTGAACCCCACAGCAGCCATGAGGTGAATAGATTTGGCAGTGAGAGGCAGATGTGAGAGACAGAATAATAAGACTAAAGGCTAAATTCCTTGTCAAAAGTCTTGAACAGTTCCAGGTAGACATAAAAAGAGACCACAGGGGTCCAGACGCTTCTGCCGAAAGGATCATTTAAAAATATGCCAATATTGAACAAGCATAGCACATTTGAAAGCTCCAGCACCGTCTTTGGGCTGTGGAAGGAAACCGGAGTACCCAGAGGAAACCCCATGCAAGCATATGAAAACTTGCCAGGCCAAGAAACGCCCTCGCCAAGCCCGTGACTCAATCCCAGGACATTTGTGCTGTGATGTGTACATGCTAACCACTATACCACCATGCCGCAGTGACGGTCATGGTAACCGAAATCAAGACACTTTGGTACAGAGCCGAATTCTTTGTTATTCTGTCACTCTGTGTCACAGCGACGCTACATCAGAAAGTTCAATTTAACTCATTAAAGAAATTATGTCTGTGCCTGAACTGCTGGCCATATTGTGTTCTCCAGTATTATTAAGATGTCTTCTGGATGATAAGACCATTTAAAGCCTTGAAACTCTTTTATGTTTTACAATCAACTTCTTTAAACCCAGAGCCCTGAGGCACTGAATGAACTGGCAAGGAACACGCTGCATTACAACAGAGTTACTCGGATGTCTTTCACAGAGAACAAAGAAAAAGAAGAAGAGGAAGATTCAGAAAGAGGCCACGGTGAAAAGAAGTGGCACGGTGTGCAGTTCAACCCAGGATCGCGGAAGAATGAGGAGACAGGCATGAGACAGCACTAATCTCTGCGGCAAAGTCTTCTCTCCAAGAGATTATATTCGTCAACGTAGTCATCAGCATGGCGTTGGCTGCCGCCACAGTCAGAGAATTAACTCTAAAAGTACAAGGGATCTAAAAGCGCAAAATCCGTTATTGGAGCTCCATCAGCACACGCTGTTTCTACATGACTCTGTAAAAACTTCTTGGATCGAATACATGGTGCTGTGGTCATGTGCTGATACCATTAATTCACAACGTTCTACCCTGTTCAGCACCATGACTTTCAATCAGCTTTAAAATACTATCTACAATTTTTATACATAATAAAGAATAATATTGAATATATAATAATATATATATAATATAAAGAGGGTGGCACAGTGGTTAGCATGTCTGCCTCACAGCAAGAAGGCCTGGGCTCGATTCCCAGACTTGGGCGTTTTTGTGTGGAGTTTGCATGTTCTTCCAATGCTGTGTGTGGATTTTCTCCAGGTACTCCAGTTTCCTTCTACAGTCCAAAAGCATTCACAGTAGGCTAATTGGCTGTTTCAAATCATCTGTAGGTGTGAGTGTGAATGGTTGTGAATGTGTTGGGCCTGGTGAGCTCTTCAGGGTGTACCCCCTTTAGCCCAGAGTCGGCTGAGATGGGCGCCAGCCTCCCGCGACCCTAATGATATAATATGAATGATATAAAGATATAAGAGAAGCGCGGCTCCTTTAAAGAACGGCAGCTTTTCATTGTGCGTGTGCATGGTGAGCGTGTGGTGAAGTAAGGTAGGTGAGTAGTAGTAGGTGAAGTTTAGCATTAATTTCAGGCGTAGAAGAAATAAATAAACTATTTGATCACTGCCTAAGAGTGAAGCTCCAAAATGTTTGCATGTGTGGGATTACAGAGAATAAGCTGTGATGTGCAAGTGCACTCAGCGCCAACGAGCTCATGGCTTTAAGACATTTGCATAAGAATGGAGCTTCACTATTAGAATATATAATTGGGATATATAAATATTAGAATTCAAATGCTTTTGATTGCTATTTTGTGAAATGGTTTGAGCTGGGGGATTAAGCATGCCATAATAAAAATACATGGTGGATAAAAATGCTGCCACTCCAGGCAGATATTCAGCACAGAAGCCTCTCACCTGCCAGGAAGCAGACTCTCCAGAGGCCTGAGTGAAGCGACATGCGTATCTCGGTGCTCTGATTGAGAGGCATGATGATTCCTTCCTCCAGATAAAGCCAGTAGTCAGTGCTGACAGCGATTCCCAACAGGCCCAAACTGCACACGGCGAACACACTGCTTAGCAGCGTCAGGGCCTTCCTCCCGCACACACTCATCACCTCCGCTCCAAGAGGGGGTAGCACACGAGGGACAAGGGACCTGCAGAGGGATATATAAAGGGGAAAATGTGGGTCACAGCTGAAAAGTGGGGTTAGAACAACAATTTACACCTTTTTACGACATGACACACCCACTTCAGAATATAACACATCCCCCTGAGCATACGATGGTTAAGCCCAACCCTGGCGAATGCAAGTAAATCATTTAAGCATGCGGTGTAGGTAGCTGCAGGGTTTAAAAGTTACAGTGCAGATGCTTTAACTTAATGTAGTATTCTGATATAATCAGAGTATTTAACCACGTAATTGATCATTTAGGAAATTATGGGCTCCCTAGGGCGCAATCAATAAGCTGCGTGACTGTCAACATGAAGATTGCAACTTTGATTCCAGGTTGATGCCGCAGCCATCCATGACCGGCTAATTGTCACGGGAGGGTGGGATGGCAAACGCTCCCGTCACTCACAGCAATCACCAGCCAATCCATGGACATCTGTGTGGTCATTCAAACAAAAGGTGGCAGAAAGCACTTCCCCTCCAAGTGTGTTAAGCAACCTACAAATGTGCATGCACAGCAGTATGTAAAAAGTTAGGTGGCAGCATCACATGTCACGGAGGGGGAATTACAGAACTACGCTACCGGCAGTCTATGTATGGGAATGTAAACATTGTTAATGGGAAGTGAACTATGCGAATATGTCGTTGATGTTTGACGCTTTATTGCCAGTGCGCTTCAGTGACTCGCCTTGCCTGAGGCAGCTTCGCCTCACTAACCCACTGGCTGAGAAAGATTCAGCTTTCAAACCCATTGACAAATTAGAGAGGGTATAGAAGCAGGGATGTGTCCCTGTACATACACAACTCTCAATACAAAACACAAGGTTACAAAAAATTCACTGCACGGGTCACATCGCATTTCAGGTAGGTAATACTGATCCTAGTGGGGGTTTTTGGCAATCTCCACGGCCTGGGTTGCCTAGAAACAACAAACATGGGTCCTGTGGGACCAAAACAACCAGAGCTTGTCTCGGTCAGTGTCCAAGAGTTGAATCATGTAGAGATAACACGAATCAGTCCTGACATGACCCAATTACAGGGAGTGAACCAAGTGTGCAGTGTATATTCAGTTTAAGTCAGCATTCTTAGACTTGTGAGCTCATTAACTGTCATATAGTGAGAGGATACAGCTGAACTACTGCAAAAACACAAAGTATTAAAACAAAAACAGAACTAAAAAACTTGTCTGTTTATTTATTGAACTCTCATCTTATTTCATTTTCCCTACAGCTGTAGCCTATCAGCCGACTCGGGGTGAAACCAGAGAACACAGAGGAAACCCCATGCAAGCATGGGGAGAACATTCATTCATCCATTTTCTAAGCTGCTTATTTCTAATTAGGGTCGCGGAGAGGCTGGCGCCCATCTCAGCTGACCCTGGGTGACGGCGGGGTCCACCATGGACAGCTTGCCAGGCCATCGCAGGGCCAACATACACTCACACTCACACCTAGAGGGGATTTGAAACAGTCAGTTAGCCTACTGTGCATGTTTTTGGACTGTAGGAGGAAACCGGAGTTCCCAGAGGAAACCCACACATAGGGAGAACATGCAAACTCCACACAGAAACACCCGAACCCGGGAATTGAACCCAGGGCCTTGTGGAGACCATGCAAACTCATCAAACCCGGGACTCAAACCCAGGTCCTTCTTGCTGCGAGGCAGACGTGCTAACCACTCTGCTACCGTGCCACCACATGTGGCTATATTTAGCTTTATAAAAATGATTTAATTATTGGTTAATTATTCAGAACTCTGTATTATTCTCTCTGCTTGGTTGCTTTCCATGTCTTCAGGGTGCTGTTGTAAAATCAACACCATATTTTTTGCCTAACAAATAAAAGACTTTAATAACCTTCCAGCTGGGTCAATTAACCCACATCACTTGGCAAACATTATGTTTCTGGTCCGGTTCAATTCGAATAACGTGAAACCCATTCTTACCAAACCACACGTATGCATACACATCCAAACACCTCTTTCTAATTGCACTATTTAGGGACTCTTATTGCTCAGTGACATAGGTGTCAGATCCATAGGAGAAGAAAAAAAACTGGCAGTAGAACTGGATATTCTGGAAATCTCACAGACGTTCAACACAATATCATTACATGAGTCATAGATCTAAGAAATCTGTTAAATTCTCCAGTGTGACAGCTAATAGAAAATCTGGGAGAATGTACCAAGTATCATCACCATTGGACTCTGCAGCAGTGGAAACCACAGTAACAGCCCATTCTCGGTGGTGTAGAATCACACTTCACTGTCTGTCAGTCCCGCACATCAGTTTTCGGCCTAGAGAGTGCAATCTAACTCAGTCCACCATGGCAGCCATAACATGTGGTGGAGGAGGAATAATCATCTGAGGCTCTTGTTTTCATATGCATGCTTGGCTTCCAAGTGTTAGTGATGGCAATGCCTAATAAAGCAGTTCTGGCAGCAGCTCCAGTGTTGTTTTCGCACATCAAGCTCATGCATGTTAACCTCATCAAACGAAAGAGTTGTTTGCCAAAATGACCAAGTGTCAGTTCCTGACCTTGGTAAGGCTCTTGTAACAAGCTGGAACAGAATCCCAACGGTGGCACTTCTATATATAGTTGAAGACCTTCCTAGAATTCTAGAGGGTTGTTATAGCAGAGAGACTACTAATCCCGTTTATATGACATATGGCTACATAATATGGACAAAATATGCCACAAACTGTGCTTATAATATAATTTAGCATAAATAAAATGAAAATTTTGATGTACTAGAGATGTGAAAAAAATTCGGTTATGAGCTGGTGTGTGAGGTGGAGCAGTACCAACTAGACTACTCCATGCACAGGGGGTGTTCTGGAACCAAACTCCTGGCTCCAAAATCTATTTATTTTTGATTATATTTGACATAATTCTGCATTGTGTGAATGCTGCCCTTGATTTAAAAGGGGTTTGGGGTGTGTGTGTGTGTGTGTGTGTGTGTGTGTGTGATAATGCTCTAAGCAGTAGGTTACATTTAATTACTCATGTTTCGTTTAGCTGTGCAGCCCTTAAATAAACTTTAAAGGTTGAAATCCTTAGAGATATGACTCAACTTTCTTTTACATCACTCAAGGTTTCAAAATTGTAACAATTTTTTAATCGTATATATATATATATATACAGAATTACAATACTTACAGAGTCCCAATATAAATTAAATCAGCATGAAAGTATCTAATGATATCATATCAGATGGTACCCTTTTTAACCCTATTTATTTATTACATAAACACGTTTGTACACCATGTGCTAATTTACTACATATCTGCTTGATCAAAGTTCCGACTGGGGCTTATGTGCAACAACAGAGTCACTTCATTAAAAGCCTAACAAGAACATGAGTTAACTCATTATGCGACAATCACGATGAAAAAACCACAATGATTGGACTGACCGTGCTCTCGCCTTCACGTTTGCTGATTCAGAACGACTCATTAACCTTGAGTTAGGCAGCATTAGGTTGTGAGCTATTGACTCGCAGATCTATTCCCTGTACTGTTTATTACACACCATGCTAATAAAACCGAAGCCGCTTTACTTTCTAATATGGTTCCTATATTGTGAAACCATGGTGACCATTGGAGAGTGCATAAATCACTGACCAGGTAGGTGTTAAAACTACCAATAATGAAGAAAGGAAATTGACAAGTATTCTGAAGTGCTTTTTATAGAATACATGGCATGTGTTTTTCTGCCAATTAAAAGGCTATAAACCCAAACAAAGTGACTTCACAGTCAGCTTTCAATAAGTGTGTGTGATGTGTGGGAGATGTTTAGGTCATTGTAACCAACTGATGATTCCTTAATCATGTGTCTCTGTGTGTATATGTGTGATGTTTTCAGAGTTGGATGCATGCCACCACAGTTGCAACCACTCATTTCTTTTTAATTTTAAAATGAAAACACTTTGGGCAAGTAAACAAAAGAGAAGGCAAGTGATAAAGAGAGACAGAGAACAAGGTGCCCTTCCAGACATGGACAGCAAGATATCTCTCAAGACGTGTTGCTTGGAGCCAGGTATTTTTTATGAAATCTGTGCTATGTTTCATTTACATTAACCTTGACATGTAAACATTTCCGAGCCCCGTCCCCAGAACACGATGAATCACTGAATGTTGAACTGTTTTAACAAGCAGGAAATGTATGCAGTCATCAGATCTCTCTGAACAACAATGGGAGATTATGAAAGAGTAGACAGTGATCTCTAATACCAAGATCAAATCCCCACCTTCGGTCATCATCTTTGGGAAGAATGATATCTATTTTCGTCCACTGAAGTTCCTGCACATTTCCAAGGACTTGTAGAATCTGTGTGACGGTACATTAGCTTATTGTGGCCCAATGTCTTACTAAGATACTTTTTGACTTTATTTTTATCTCTAATTTGCCACCTGCTAATTTATAGATTTCTAAAATTAGTTCATTTCTATTGCCAAATAATCAAGCAGAAGTCAATGGTGTTCACTGAACTACACGAACATCTCACACTCTAACATTTTGGTTGTTGCCTTTAGCCTTAGTTACAGTGTGGCATTGTTGCTTCAGTTGGTCAGGTCAAGCCTCAGCAACATCAAGTGGCAATAAATGTACTGAATGAGGTTATCACATTAATGGTCTTTTTCTTCCTTGATGGCACAGATTTAAAAATTGGGGTTCAAACAGTGAGGAAGCATGAGAAATCATTTCCACGCATGAACTGGTACAACAGAGTCATGACCTGTCATGTTCCTTAAGTTTGTCAAATCAATACCATGGTGATTATTAGGGATGGGAATCTAACAACAACTCACGATTCCATTCAATTCCAATTTTTTTGCGTAACGAATCGATTCAGAATCGATACTTGTTTCAAACCGATGTTTGATTTATAACCATTACAAACAAAGGGAGCCAATTTCACGAGTAACTACATTCTTCTATAAGC
>JAOUQZ010000012.1:2985818-3001092 GCA_028564935.1 Neosilurus hyrtlii | reverse complement strand
AGAAAATAAGAGAGAGAGAGAGAGAGAGAGAGAGAGAGAGAGAGAGAGAGAGAGAGAGAGAGAGGGACAGAGCTGACAGAGGTCACACATAACACACATGCACTCCCACACAGAGTGGAAAAGTGTTAATGACTTTGAGCAAGTCGAAAGTCGAGAAATGTCAAGACAGTGTTTAATTTATATTTTTCCACTGGCTGTTCAAAGCATGCTGAAAATACAAACAAGAAAAATAAAGTAAGCCAAAAACTCTGTCAAAGTCCACCTGTTTCCCAAGTCCTTATCCAACCTTCATACATCACAGTCTATAGCCACATAGTAATTGGACTCATTAATACTTTGTGTTATAGAGTTGATTTGAAAGTGATTAAAATGTACTTTTTCCCTAATGAAGTATCACTGTGTAGGAATTTTACCTTAAATTATCAGCTTTAAAATCATTTTTATGATACACTGATTTGTAATAGGGAAAATGGCTTGTTTTTCATAAATTCCACACCCATTTCACCAGTTATAGCACAAGTCACATGGATTCAATGGATCCAGATGTGCTTGAGAGTACAACAGACAGCAAGGGGACCATCTCTGGGAGACTGAGTGAATCACCATGTAGGCTTTTAACACCGTCGACTTTCAACAGGACCATCTACGCCATCCCCCATGACTGCACTGAAGAGCCTCCAAATGGGTTGCTGCTTCAGTGTGAAATATATTATGAGGACTTGGCAGAATTAATGCCTCCAGTTTTAAGTAAACGCTGAAGAGTAACTCAGGTGGTGTGTCCCAGAGACCTCTCACAAAAACTGCGTAACATTTTATGGCACTGTTACACATCAACAAGTGGGTCATTCTCATAGGAATGCATATTTTATGTCCCACTCTTATTATATAGCCAATAATTATTTTAAAAGATTGCAGTTTTTCATTTTGTATAAATCACATGGTATAATCACACTCAACTGTATGTAAAAAGAAAAAAAGCAACAACACTACCCATCTTAACTGTATTTATGTGCTCAAAGGCTGAATTAGTAATGTGCCGTGTCCCCAATACTGTTGTCACTACTTTAGCATCAGTTCTCCAGTGATTAAATTGGATTTGCCCAGATCTGATCTAATATAAAAGTACCTTCATGTGTTGACAGTTTAAGCGGTATATGTACAAAGACAGAAAATTAATAAATTCTGGCATTTCAAGCATATGAAGTTATATCCCCGAGAACTTTGTCAACTCTGTTACGTCAATTCTGTTAAAATCCTGTATTAATATTACTGTAATTTATGATTCAAAAAAGCTGGAGCTTCAAAACTTTTCAGAAATATACTGTATATAATATATGTACCATAGTGTTTATTTATAGATATTTTAAAAGTATTTCTGTGAAAATTATTCCTTGGGAAGGTGCAATTAGAAATTATGAGAATGACTCAACTATGGGTCTTCAGACAGTAAGCTATAAATACAAGCTAGCTTGATATTCTCTGTATGAAAGAAAGAAACAAGCAAAAAAAAGCTGTCGGAAAAAACAAGAAAAAAAAGAGTGCAAGAGCAAGAGACTTGAAAAGAATAAATCTTGGACTGGTTTTTACTTATTCGTGAGAGCTAAGAGAGAAAAAAGGCTGCATTAGCTGTTTTGTTGATTAGCATCCCCTAGCATTAGCGATGTCAGTTGGTTCTAATTTGGGTCAGGCTATGTACAGCTGTGACTTGGCTTTTGTCTTTATGCAATCAACAGTAATGTCAGAATAAGTTAAATGATATATAAATATGTGTAATATCCTGTAGTATTACTCAACCTTGTCAATCAAAACGGTTCTTTCGTGTCAAATTCAAATTTTTTCAAATTCAAATTCAAGTTTATTGTCACATACAAATTATACACAGTACAATATGTAGTGAAATGCTTAGTACGACTGTCCAAATGTAAGGAATAAACTATCAAAGCCGCAAGAACAAAAGAACAATAATTAAAATTTTAGAAGAAAAACTTTATAAAGAAAATAAAAAATAAAAATTAAAAAATTTACAAAAAAATTAAAAAACATTTTAAGTCATGTGTAAAACAGCAGAGATGAGAATGGATGCAAAACCCAGATCATACTTACTTTAATGTAGAGATTGCAGCAGTGTCCGAATACACAGTTCAAGCTAGTGGTCATAAAAATAGATGGGGTTCATGTGATCAGGCAAGCAGTTCAACAGAGGCACAAAATATAAACACAAAGCAGGTGAAGGTCATACACGATTACAGGTATATCAGAGTCAAGGTGAAAGTCAACATCACTCACTCACTCATTCGCCAAACCGCTAAATCCTACTAGGGTCATGGGCAGGCTGTAGCCTATCTCAGCTGACGAAGGCAGGGTACATCCTGAACAGCTCGCCAGACCAATGCACTCACAGGGCGTACACACACAACCACTCACACTTACACCTAGCCACAACCTGAAACAACCAATTGGCCTAATGGTCATGTCTTTGAACTGTGGGAGGAAACCAGAGTATCATGAGAAAACCCACACAAACACTGGGAAAATATGCAAACTCCTTGCAGAAACGCCCGAGGCTGGGACTCGACCTTAGGACCTTCTTGCTGTGAGGTGGACAATAAATCAAAATGGCTTGGTACTGGCACTGGTGGAATGCTTTATCTTACAGCATAATGAAAATGGAACGGATTGGTTGAAAGAGTTTGTATAAATGTATATAATTTGTCAAAAATATCTTCAACATCATGGCAGAATTTAAAATCTGTGGCCGGAGATGTCGCTAAAATTGTTGCTAATTGTTTTTTAGAATATTGCTAGCATCAAAAATGTTGACGGACTACTTGGTGCTGAGGAATCAGAGAAGGTTGAGCCAGTGCCTTTAATCTACAAACAAGAATCTATAATGACAAAGAAATATTCTATCAGTCAGGCCTTTGTAGTTGAGTGGCTAGATGAAAGCTACTCCTAAGTAAAAAAAAAACAAAAAACAAAAAAAACAGCGGGCACTTAAGAGACTCTTTGATCTGGTGAGACAAAATTAACTTTTGCTTTGAACTCCAAGCACTATGTAAAAGTTATATAGCGCTCGTACACTGGTTTGTACCATCTCAATAGTGAAGTATGGGCGGTGGCGGTGACAGAGTGGTTGGCATGCCTGCCTCGCAGCAAGAAGGTCCTGGGATCGAGTTCCAGGTTTGACCAGGGTACTTCTGTGTGAGTTTGCATTGTCTCCCCATGTTTGCGTGGGTTTCCTCCAGGTACACCGGTTTCCTTCCACAGTCCAAAGACATGCACATTAGGCTAGCTGGCTGTTCCGAACTGCCCAAGTGTAAGTGTGAATGGTTTGTGTGTTCACCCTGCAAGCTGGTCAGGTTGTACCCCTCCTTCTCCCAGAGTAGGCAGCAGCGTCCCCACGACCCTAATAATGATAAAGAGGTTTGGTTAAGCCATGCTGCTTAAACCATTCTTGAAATATTTTTGCGTTATGGCAGGGGGCGCTATTCTGTTTATATCATTACATTAATACATTAATGCATTTGTATTTTCAAATTCATTTCTTCAGCAACATTCTGGAAGGTGGTACATGTCAAAGTAACATCCACGTGGATGTCAGTATCCAAGGTTTCTCAGCAGGACATTGCTGAGAGCATCACACTGCCTCTGTCCTGCAGTGCAGCCTAGTGCTACATCTTCCTTAGGGAAGTGACACACTCACACCCAACCAATCACATGATGTTAAAAAAAAACATGAGTCATTAGACTGGGTCACCTTCTTGCATGGCTCCAAAGTAAAGTCCTGTTGCTCACGTGTCCACTGTAAGTGCTTGTAGCAGGTGATGATGTCAGCATGGGCATTGGGCACTCTGACCAGTCTGTCACTATGCAGTCCCACACACAACAAGTTGCGATGCACTATATGTTCTGACAACTTTCTAACACAGCCAGCATTACTGTCTGCTTTAAACGCTGAAATGACTTATGTGGCTTTACGCAAAAATATCAGTCGAGGTCTTCAAGTTCACAACCAAGCATCAGATTTTTATGACTCATATGGCAACAACGCACAAGAATTGCAGTACGCCTCCATAAGCTTACATTTATTTATTTTCTGTCTCTGGGAAAATGGTGGGAACACATTTAATCGTCTATTTTTAGACTAACCTATGCTTATGCTTAGATAAAATGCTTTCCAGTCAAAATGCATTGTTAAAATTGTATAAAATCACTTACAGAATATGATGTCATACTCAGTCACTCATTTGCTGAAGCGCTTAACCCTCTTAGGGTTGCAAGGAGGCTGGAGACTATCTCAGCCAACACTAGGCCAACACTAGGCAGGGAAGGAAACCCACGCAAGCACAGGGAGAACATGCAAAATCTGTACAGAAACGACCTCGCTGAGCCTGCAGCTTGAACCCAGGACCTTTTTGCTGTTAGGTGGACATGCTAACTACTATGCCAGCGTGCCGTCCCTAATATCAGGATGATGTAATACAATATGGCTATATTATATATTCAGACCCAGGCAAGCAGGGAGAGAACATGCAAACTTCACACAGAAACGTCTGAGCTTGGAGCCTTCAACCCAGGTCTTCTTGCTGTGAGGTGGACATGCTAACCAGTGCGCCACCTATATTGTGTATTATTTTGTTATTTGTTGTAATTTTTTTTATTTGAGTTTACTTTTCTTTTTTAATTTCTTAGCTACATTATACGTTGCAAAAAAAATGTGTGGTTTCCAGTTTTGTAACTCAATGACAGGCTGATTTAACACCAGAGTAAAGAAACACAGAATTAGTTTATAAAATCCCTAACGTCTTTGGAACCACCAGAAACAGTTCAATAAAGCAACGAGAGAGAGGGAGAGAGAGGGAGAGAGAGAGAGAGAGAGAGAGAGAGAGAGAGAGAGAGAGATACTTATTTTGTCTATGCTGAATCAAACTGAACAAAATATGGGTCAGGACCATTTGAAAGAACTAGAACCTCGAACAGCTCATATGTCTGCATTTCTCAACCATTTTTGGAAATGATGATGTTTAATGATGAAGAAGAAGATGATGACGATGAAGCCTGTCGAGCAGACTCCTTGTGCCAACTGTATCATGAAACACCTTGATACACAATCACGTACACTATACGCTCCTCAAAGTTCTATTGATTTTGATAGCTCTGAAGTAATTTCTCATAAATATCAGGGCAGGGTTTCTACTGAGCTCAGCAGATACTGCTAGTGCAACTGCTGCTACTATATTTGATCAATATAATAATAACCAAATAATACATGGACACCCAAGTGCTGATTATACAGTTTATATGCATTCAATTATCTGCATTCAATTATAGGACCCAAATAACTGTGAAAGTAAACCATTCTGAGCACAGTACTTACTCGAGGATTGGTAGTGGCATAGCAGTGTGTGTGTAACATTGGCACACAGCAGTGATGCGGTTTTTAAACCCAGTACACATACTGGACTTGATTACATACCTGTGATAATCCTTGCTGGTTTATTTTGTCGACTGTAGCTCATTTTTCCCCATGTGTAGTGTATTCTAATCTCCTAATATTGGCTTAATTTTTGGCGGGTGAAGTGTTCATGGTTCTATTCCAGTGTTAGTGCTGTACTGAAAAAAAAAAAATCTGGTGTGATCAATGGTGGCGTAGTGGTTATCACGTCAGCAAGAAAGTCCTGGGTTTCGAGTGTGAAGTGTGAAGTTTGCATGTTCTCCCCTTGCTTGAGGGGTTTCCACCAGGTATTCTGGTTTCCTCCCATAGTCAAAAGACATGCATATTAAGCTGAGTGGCTGTTTCAAACTGCCCCTAACTGTGGATGTGATTCAAATACTTGTGTGTGATGCACTGGTGAGCTGTTCAGGGTGTACCCCACCTTTGCGGTTCGGCAAATGAATGAATGGATGAATGGTGTGCTCGACAATGCGGTATCTAATAAACTGGCAACTGCATAAAAATCATGTTCTATCTCCTATGGCAAACAGTAATATTGTAATTGGCTGTAAAACACCCAGAACCATGACACGTCCAGTATGTAATCAATATTTGTGGCAAATTCCTTAGGCCCATGTTTTGATCTCACTTAGTCACTATTTCGGGTTGCTTCAAGATACGAAATAGTCTGTTTCTTTCCATTCGCTTTGAATACTTGTCTTTTTACTGCTGTATATTAATTACACACACTCCCACTCCCATTTTAAACATGGCTGCACTAACATTATACCCCAACAGCATTTCATTAGGAAATTGTCTTTACTGATTAATTATTATAACGGTTATGTATTTACACAGCAGTTCATAAAGAGGTTGGTGGCAGCATCACATGTCACCTTCCTGGTGGTCGTATGTGTTAGGAAGGCAATGCTTGACGGGTGGGAATTGAATACATCTAAAATTAGGGTTAGCTAACTTGGTTGCATAATTTCGCCACCATCTCCCCGCACATATTAACGTGATTAACCAGAGCCATTTACTGGGTCTTTTAATGGGCCATTTAGCCATTTAATGGGCACAGCGACATCGTCCGTGTTTTTGGTATTTACATTTCTTACCTCTTCATCATTTTTCCTTTTGACTGCTGGTAGATTGATGTCTTCTTCAGGTCCGATTAAAAATGGCTGATTTTAAATCAGTGCAGATGGGTGGCAAGTTTACCCGCTCAGTTTATTGTTGCTATGGGAATTGAAGGAGCCCGTGACATTTGGATCTCCATGGCTGACTGACACAGTGAATAAAGTCTCGCCTTTTTTACTGCAGTCTAACATTTGTTAACATGCATTGAGTAAATACACACAGCCTTATTGTCCTGAAAGCCAAAACATCATCTCATACCTTATTTTTCCTGTTTTAAGAACAACAACATAAATAAACATTTATTTCTATAAATAGATATTCTTTATTTACTCTTCACATCTCCTCCACTCAACATTTCATGATGCATTGGGCCACTTCAATGATTTCTGTTGTAATGTATTAATGTATGCAAGCCCTCTGCAGAATCTACTTCCTATGACAAACATCTATTTAGTCTCACACTCACACCTAGGGGGTTGTTTAGATTAGCCAATTAGCCAAATATCAAGTAAAGTACCTGGAGAAATCCCATACAAGCACAGGAAGAACATGCAAACATGCAAACTCGACACGGAAATGCTTTTGCTGAGCCCTGCATTCAAACCCAGAACCTTCTTGTGAGGCAGACATGCTACCATTATTCTACCGTGCTGCTATTAACCTTTATTTAGCCTGGTAAAAAAAAAAACACTGAAATTATAAATCTCTCTCAAATATCTTATGAAAGAGTGGATAATTGCAGTTCTGGCTTCCAAATCCTTCCACTTTCCTGATTTGAATTCCCCCAGTGTAACCACTTCAGCTTGATTAATGACCTTCTTGTACAATGTTCCATGATGAACGGGCAGCATACTTAAATCCATTCTGTCCAGCTCTGTCCTGACATGTGCAACAGCCAACTGAAAACTTTCTGATATTGTGGCTACATATTTTAAATATATTTATAGGATAAAGGTAGACTGGAACAATAGTTTTAATTGATTTATACTCACTCACTCGGTAAACTTCTACTAGGGCTGTTGGGAGGCTGGAGCATATCTCAGCAAACGCTGGGCAAAGGTGGGCCACACAATGAAACAGCTCGCCAGCCCATAGCAGGGCAACATTTAATTTTATTTTTGCTATTGAGCAGCTGAGGGTTAAGGGCCTTGCTCAAGGGCCCAACAATGGCAGCTTGGTGGTACTGGGGCTTAAACCCCTGACCTTCTGATCAACCCAGAGCTTTAGTGACTATGCCTCTAGTGTGCCAGGCAACACACGCACACACACACACACACACACAAAACCAACCAACCGTTCATGCTCTCACTAACACCTAGGGGCAATTTGATACAGCCAGTTCGCCTAATGTGCATGTCTTTTGGACTGTAGGAGGAAACTCACGCAAGCAGAGGGGAGAACATGCCACACAGAAACGACTGAACACAGGACCCTCTTGACGTGAGATGGACCTGCTAACCACTACGCCACCATGCTGCCCAGTTGATTTACAAATAAACATTAATCAAAATACGTCTTCATCGGTTCTCTTTTTTTTAACAGGTCAATTTATCACTACCCAGAAAACACACGATAATTAAACTGAAAAATGTCTAAAAGTTGGAGAAAACTCTGCTTTTTTAATTAAGTCTTTAGCTCTGTAGAGTCATGCCGCCAATGAGCAGCTTTCCACTAATTAATTTAAATAAATGCCTGTGTTTGGATAAACCCTGACAGAGAATCCGGACCAAATCTATGTCCCTGTCCGTGGTGCTGAAATGACATATTACTGCACTGGGGGCTTGATTATACTGTCTGAGGGGGGAAAAGCTGCAGGTAATACATACAGCCTTACCTTTGGTGGTGAAGCTTTGTAAAGCAAAATCAATATTCTTTCATGCTGCATTAGCATGCAAATAACCTCTGCAGATAATGGGCAGCCGGAGGGGCTCACATCTCCGATATGATCCTCTAAAAGATCGCAGTATTTAGTTTATTTATTTATAAAGTATTTAACTGCTATATTTAATAATAAATGTATACATATATACATTATATATATATATGTGTGTGTGTGTGTGTGTATCTATATACATACATACAAAGTACAAATATATCTACACATACATACATTGTGGAAACTTAAAACACCACCTGTGACAAATTATAAAATAGGTATTTGAATATATATGGTTAGTGGTATATATTGGCTCTGTGATGCTCTGGCGGGTTGTTCAGGGTGTACCCCGGCCTCACCCAGTGTCGGCTGAGACAGCCACCACCCTCCCAGTGACCCTAGTACATTTATGCCGTTCAAAAAATGAGTAAATAAGAGTCGTTAAAGCTATATATCGCAGTGGTTAGCAGGACTGACAAG
The DNA here is from genome assembly GCA_028564935.1 of Neosilurus hyrtlii. Taxonomy (NCBI): domain Eukaryota; kingdom Metazoa; phylum Chordata; class Actinopteri; order Siluriformes; family Plotosidae; genus Neosilurus; species Neosilurus hyrtlii. The sequence continues at coordinate 2,992,162 of JAOUQZ010000012.1, read as the reverse complement.
TCAAGGAGGGTGTTTCTTTGTGGAGTTTGCATGTTCTTCCCGGGGTTCCTTTGGGTACTCCGGTTTCCCACAGTCCAAAGACATGCACATTAGTTCATGGTGTACCCCACCTTCACCCAGTGTCGGCTGAGATAGGCTCCAGCCTTACCGTGTCCCTAATAGGAGTAAGTGGTTCGACAAATGAGTGAGTATAAATAGGGATGTGTTTAATAATTTATTTACTTTAGCTGTCAATTCGAATAAATACAAAAACACAGAAGTCTGGGTGAGGCTTTTCTCAGGATTTTTGGATCTTCTGTGTTATATTTTGCAACGTATTTCCTATTTATCTATCTGAATCAGCTTGATACCATGGCAACAAGACCTACAATAATATATCTGGCTAAAGCACTTCCTTCTATATATTTTAGAAAGGTTTAAGTTTAATTAGACAAACATTTAGATTAATAGTGAAGTAAAAAACACAAGCAGTTTGAACTTCTTGAATAACCTGTATGTTTATTTTGGTTTTAGATTTATTTGTTTATGTATTTATTATAAGATATTAGTGTTTATGATAGATGAGAACTCTTTCAAGAATCTCTCGAGACGCTTTCACCCAAAATAATCCGGTACAATTCGGTAGGAATTGGACACTTCCGTGTAGAAATGTAAATAAACAGTGTTACATACCTTGAGGGATGAAGGTTGTTGTGGTTTGAGTTTGTGGTGTTCAGCTTCCACCCCGCGCGCGCCTTTCACTCTGGGCTTCTCGCGCGCGCAGAATACAGAAATAAACAGGCTGCGCGCGACGTCTTCTCTGAGGAAAAAAAACCGAAACCGGGGATAAAGTTGACAAAAAAACAGCTTTAATTCATAATATTTTCGTTAGTAAAGTTCTCAGAGTGAACACGGACTGAAAATTCGTGAAGTTTTATAGAGTACGGGCGACACGAAGAGTGGAGCGCGCGCATCCTCTCCACAGATCTTCTGGCATTCTGTACTCCTCTCGCGGTCCTCCCGCCCCCCACTGTTCGGTGTGTCACGTGGTATAACAGCCCACCAATCAGCATAGTAGACAGGATAAAGGCGGCTAGTAAACAACAATAAACTGATGGGTGGAAAGTGTTTGTTGTTAGTTGGATATTAGAAAAATAATCCAAAAAAACTTTGGAAAAAAAAGTTTATTTCAGCCCCACTGCATCTGTCCTGCAGGGAAGCCACACCCTCCTGCCGTAAAACAAATATTATTAGAAATGCACCCAGAGAGTGCAAACCTCCACCAAGGTAGTGCAATCTAACCTTTACATGGGTTATTCTGGCAGATGATGTACAATTACAGTGCCCCCTTGTGGCCTGTTGTGCAATTGGTTTTAAATTCTGTATTTTTCTCTCTCGGTGCATTCTGGGTGATTTCCGCCTATTGAGAAATGTTTAACAAAAAATCCTTCAAAACAGTTCTGGATTTGGAGACTGAAATTTAATCAGTTCTGAAGTGGCTGAAGACCCACATTTAGTTAAAATTTCATGGAAATCCATCTATTAGTCTTTGAGTTATCATGGTCACAGTCACACAGAGACATGCAATATGGCATGGAAATAATATCACACTCGCTCACTTCTTAATTCTACTAGGATTACAGGGAGGCTGGACACTAAGCAAAATACACTCTGAACAGCTCACCTGACATTGCAGCACACACACAACCATTCACACTCATATCTAGGAATAAATTGGACCAGCCAATTAGCCATTGTGCATGTCTTTGGACTGTGGGTGGAAACCGTAGTACCCGGTGAAAACCCATACAAGCATGGGGAGAATATTACTCCACAGTCACAGTCTGAGACTCGAACCAAGGATCTTCTTGCTGTAAGGCAGACGTGCTAACCACTTTGCCACCATTCTACCCCTAATTTCTCACTAAACATAATATACAACAATTATTCGCAGAATGAGATGTGAAAATTGCTAAATAGTCCCTGAAATGATATCCACCCATCCATTTATTAATTGCCAGAATTGCTTAATCCTACTAGAGTCGCAGGGAGGCTGGATCCTATCTCAGCCGACTTTAGGCGAAGGTGGGGTACAACTGAACAGCTCACCAGTCCATCACAGGGCCAATACAGACTTGACCATTCACACTCACACCTAGGGGCAATTTGGAACAGGCAATTAGCCTAATGTGAATGTCTTTGGACTGTAGGAAAAAAAGTTTTAGTTAGATTTTTTCATTTATTTATTTTTGTAAACACCTTTACAGAGCTCTGTTTAATTTTATAACTAGAGTGCCATTTGCTTAGGTGCTGTATACCCTAACAGAATCATGCACCTTAGACTTACTATGAATATTCAGCAACATTACCCTCACCTTCAGTGCATAATTGGAAATTACTGAATGAGGTGCAATATATTGTACTCAGATTGAGGGGATATTATAAGTGGACAACAAAACCTGAATAAACCAAACCCTTCATGAGTATTCTCCGAGTCTACATCTTTGATATGCCACTGAAATCTACTTTCAGCTGCATATGAGAAAAATGGTCACAGAGGTACAGCACGAAATTGATGCCTTTTCACAAGCAACTAACATTGAGGTTTATAAATGGTAGTTGGGCACAATATCTGTACCCCCTGGCAATACATACTGCAATCTGGGCCATCAGGAACCATCAGAATTACAGGCTTTCTGTCAAAAGATGAGGCCAGCGAGATAATAGATATAAAAATTTGGAAGCCACTGCTGAGGCAGTAACATATTGCCCATTATTCAATACCATATGCTGTGCTAGCAGTATATGCTGTACATATATGGGGAAAAAAAGGTTTTGAAGAACGTTCTGGTACAGTATATAATCTCAGTTGAACTTTCCTAAAATACTCTAAATTCTTTTTTTCCTTGATTTTCTACCATAATTTTAGTCATATCCAATTCCCACCCACCAAGTACTGCCTTCCCAATCACACAACCACCACCAACCAGGAAGGGACGTAAGCATGCGCATGCCCTCTCCGTGACATGCAATGCTGCCACCCACCTCTTTTCGAACTGCTGCGCATGTGGGGTGGTCTAACACACTCGGAGGGAGACGCCCATGATTGGCTAGTGATCTCCTGTGAGAGCTCGGCCAATTAGCTCCCATGCATTGCTGTGGCATCAACCTGCATTCGAACTTGCGATCTCCGGGTTGATAGATGAGCAGCTTGTTGATGCGCCACTCGGGAGCCAAATCCATAATATCAAATGTTACCTTTGGCCAACTTTACTCCCAAGACCTTCTCTTAAAAAATGTTTTTCTACACATTGTCAGCTTTAGTATTTCTTATTACAAGCTGAAATGCATCAAAAACTGATTAAACCAAAATAAGAATTAAAAAAAGAATCCCTCTTTAAAGTGTTCACATTTTGTTGATTTGCAGCCTGAAATGAGAACACACACACACACACACACACACACACACACACACTTGAATTAACCTAATTTGTTTTTGTATCCATCTCTAGTCTTGTGCCTGCCCATGACTTTATCCTCGAGATCTTTTGGCAGTGACTTGCCACCCATAATTGATTGTTTGCTTTCAGTTCCACTTTCACAAATAGTCAGCTTGGCTTAAATGATCAGCTTGGTAGCATTGGTCACAGTTGGACTACTAGCTTGGTGTACACAAAAGAAGGTGAGTAGTTATAGTTGACTGAGTTTACAAATATTTTTAGGAGGGGGTGATCCTTTAACCTCATGGATGTTTTTTTGGTCAGTTGTTGCTATTATACCCTTAGTAAATCTTTAGTAAATACAGCTGGAAAAATATAGTGTGTGATAGTGTGTGTGTGTGTGTGTGTGTGTGTGTGTGTGTGTGTGCGCGCAGGGTGCAAAGCAACAAAATGTCAATATTTTGAAGGGGGGTGATTCTTTTCTATATCCACTGTATACCGAAGGTACTCCAACAGCTGATATACAACTTGTTGTTTCCACCGCGTTTCAACATCAAAAAGTATCTATTTATCCATCCCTCTATCCATGCTTATCTGTCAGGACCACAGGGAGCTGGAGCCAATCCCAACTGACCTTGGGCAGGGTATACCCTGGGCAGGTTGCCAATCTACACCAAATCCATACTGTTTGATAATTTTATACTTTTGCACTTTTGTTTGAGGATTTAATCCTGCATGCCTTAATTAAGGCTTCTGTTTGGTGTGATAAGCTGAGGTTTCTGGAAATAGATCCTTTTAGTTTAGATGTTGCTTTCCCATGTGACTGCCCAGCATGCCTTTTATAGTCAGTCCACAATAGCAAAAGAAGTAGCAATTAGAAAGGTGATCAGGATTTCACAGTGCAGACTGTAGACAGTATTTTATGTAATTTGTTTAGGGTTGTCTCTCCACTCTCAGGGTTATGAGTCTTTGTTGAAAAAAGATTGAAATTACTAGCTGTTTTAATTTCCAGGTTCAAAATTTAAGAAGTGGTGATTAAAATGGTCATCCGAGGACCATCAGGCAGATTCTGCTTCATTCTGTGATTATTTGTAAAGCGCTGTAGATTGTCAACAGGGTGTGCACAGCATGGGGGACTTTCACAATCAGCGTTTGCTCCAGCTCTAAACCTGCAGTGTATTTTACTTCAAAATACATAACGGTTCTCAGAGGCAGGTCCAAAATCGATGCACGGTGTAGTGCTGGACATCCTGAACATCTGCGGTGCGCATTGTATAGTTACAAAATGATGAAGGAAAACAGTGAGAAAAGCACACTACTTCATCAGTCTATAAATTTAAGGATTTACAAGTTATGGTGTAAACCACCAGATTAATAGTATCACTGATGGTATAGTTTGTCCTACAATCCAGTCATTTTAGAAGATTTAGCTTAGCTTATTAAACATTTCATAGAAACCTCAGATTATTCTGTCGCCTCACCTTTTCTTTAATGTTCAATGATTCCCAGAGGGACTATTACTGTGAAAATGATATTTTATCAGTGGAAGTTTTCCAGCTGCCATTTTGGATTTCCCCATTTTTCTCCCCGAATGTGTGTAATTTTAATTCCCACCTGTCAAGTGCTACCTCTGTATCACGTACAACCACCACCAACCAGGGAAGCACATAAGCATGCACATGTCCCCTCCGTGACACGCGATGCTGCAACTCGCATCTTTTTTAAAATTTTTTATCTGCCCCCTTGTATGAATGAACTCATAGAGGCTCATGATTGAATTGGTGATTGCTGTGAGTGACAGGGAGGTGAGCATATACCATCCCTTCCTCCCGTGAAAGCTCGGCCAATTAGCTCCTATGGACTCCCGGATGGCTGCAGCAACCTGGATTCAACCTGGATCTCCAGGTTGTTAGTTGTGCAACTTGTGGATGTGCCATTCAGGAGCCCCGAGTACACAAATGTGAACCAATAGAAATAAGAAGAGAACTCTGCCACCTTGGGTTTGACTTTTGGGCAGCTCCCTACAAAAGGTTGTTTTTTTTGAGTAGGCGCTGCTGAATGTTAGAGACAAGAGAAAGGATGTAGGAGGTATGGCTTACCTTACAATAGCTCATCTTGCTCTAACCTTTGTGTTATATGGCAGTGGTGCCTTCCTAACTGAAAACTTTAAGCCACACCTGACAGATCTAATCATTGCCCTTAGTTTTAATTTCAATGTCTAACGATGACTGGTTGGAATGAATATCTTTAGGAAGTTGGACCTTCAGGAACAGGATTGGGCACCACTGGTATATGGTCTCAACCAAGAAGCATCACTTTATAGTTGAACTTCGAGTGCTTGAGTCGAAGACAACTGGACTTCTTTATTTTTTCCAAGATGTTTTGCCACTCATCCCAAAGGCTTCTTCAGATCAAAAAACTGATGGGTCCCAGGTATGCTGGGATTGACAGCTAGGCAGACCTGAGAGTCGTTAACACACCCTGACAACAGGTGAGTTTGTTAGGGTCATCTGAGATCCCATCCCAGAAGAGTTATCCCCCAATCATACCTCGATCCATGTGACCCTAACGTCTCACATGTTGGCAGGCTGGGACAACAACCGGCAAATAATTCACACCTTAGCTCAGGTGACCCAAATGACTCACGTGTTGGCAGGGCATCTTCATGACTCTCAAATCATCATGTCTTGAACTGTCTCAGCTCTAACTTGGGTTTTCTCAAGCAAGCCATTCTTGCATTCTTTTACCATGAAATGTTGGAAATGTCTGATTTTGCAAAGACAAACTGTCCTTTTCATAACTTCATGATATGCCCTCTATTTTATTTAACACATCTATAATGTCATACAGGGCGGCACGGTGGCGCAGTGGTTAGCACGTCTGCCTCACAGCAAGAAGGTCCTGGGTTCGATTCCCAGCTCGGGC
>JAOUQZ010000012.1:2957479-2985718 GCA_028564935.1 Neosilurus hyrtlii | reverse complement strand
GTTGGCTGAGATGGGCGCCAGCCTCCCCGCGACCCTAAGTAGGAATAAGCGGTTCAGAAGATGAATGAATGAATAATGTCATACAAGACACGCAAAGCACAAAATGCTCGACTGACCTTTGATTTAAGTTAAATAGCGCAAAGCAATTTAATTCTAAATATCAGAAAGATACTTTAATTGAATTCTCACACAGGTAATAAAGCTTATCCAAACCTGCAATACACTGAGATTAAGTCTTTCTGTTCGGCTTTTCACATGCTCACTGAGGTGCATATAAAAGTTTCAAGAGTTGTGAAATGAGGTGCTAAATATTTTAGCACAGTCTACTGGAATTGAACTGGTGCTTGGTATACTAGCATGGAACATTCTGATGAAAAATTTGGCATTCGTGTCCAAAAACAATGTCCATAAAACCTGATACATGGTGCAATACCGATGTAAACAGAAGGGTGAAAAATATACGCCATCACGTTGTATCTTCTCGCTCCCAGTGATATGAGCACCATTATATCATCCGGATATCCCAGTTTTTACAGGATTATTATGTGCCTATTTTATTATTATGGCCTGCTTTTTAGCCGACAAAGCTTTTAACGTTATATACATACACAAGGTGTACACGCATACATGTGAACAATAAACTTGTTACGGTATACCATTTTATTGTATTGTGTTGTATTGAGGTACCCTTGCATACTTTAGAGTTATTAAGTCATCCGGGTAAATTTCTACAAATATCAGACTTCCTAAGTACTACTTTGCATACTAATAGTATGGGAATAGGACTATTTGAAGGCAACACTAGACTCTTCAAAATAGCTTAGAAAGGTCTCAGAGTGTAGTTACTACTCTGGTATGTAGTGAAAGTGTGAAAAGTTTCATCACAATTCATCCAACGGTTTAGGAGGAACTTCTCTTACGATCCTATCACCATATTCTAAAATATAGAATTAAATAAATTGAAAAATTTTCCCTGCAAAACACCGGACCCAGATTATTTTAGTTCATGCACATTTTCAGGTGATACACCACATCTGGGTCAAGTTACATTAAAATCCATTAAGCGGTTTAGGAGGAGTTGCGCATACAATCTTCCATGGACAGACGGATGGATGGACAGAATGACAGACAAACGAGTGGACAGAGTGTTTCCTATATACCCCCCAAACTTTGCTTGCAGGGAGTATAATGAAAAAGGTGTTTTTGATGAGATTAAGTTGCAAGTGGCATCCATAGCTAGAGCTGAGTGATGTATCATCATTCATATCTTTAGTCCACTGGGTATCAAGAGCATCGCAATTTAGAAGAAACATCAACTTTTCCTCCAAATCGGAGAAGATAGCTGCAGTGTTCTTACCCCAAATACATCAATGAAGAGTCTTTACAATGAAGCACATTATCTTAAACTAGCTTAACCTCTCTCACTCACTCATTTGCCAAAACGTTTAATCCTACTAGGGTCATGAGACAAGAATGGAGTTAATCTCACCGGACACTTGGCAAAGGCAGGGGTACATCCTCCAATTTGAACCAGCCAGTTAGCCTAATGTGCATGTCTTTGGACCGTGGGTGGAAACAGAGGCACCCGAAAACTCCACACAGAGACGCCCGAGGCCAGGACGTGACCCTAGAACCTTCGTATTATGAGGCAAGGTTTATATATCGTGTGGGAAGGAGCAGGAGTAACTGCATGTGAGTGGTGACAGGTGTGCTTCAAGTCATGTGACATGAGTGTCCAAAGTCAGGTGACTGAGATTGGTGAAGAAGATACTAGGAAGTGGATTGTGAGGTGGCTAGCGATGAAGCTGTGACATTTTATTTCTGATGGTATCTTCATTACAACTGTCCATGGATATGGTTGGGGGGGGCGCTTAAAGTGTGATCAGCATTAACAATAGTGTTGTAAAAGAAATGCACAAGCTTGGGAAACAAACCCATAACCTTCTTGCCATAAGGCAGATGTGCAAACCACTACACCACGGTACAATATGTATATAGTTTTGTCTGCATTGTTAAAGAAAAAGCTTAAACATTAAATCTGTTGCTATGCTGTTAAATCCTTAGATATAAAAAATTGTCATAATAAATTTCATTTAATGTCAAAAACAACTAAAAATAACAAAAATAGTGTCACTGGTACAGTAGCAAAAGATTAAAAATGGATTAATAAAAACAATCTTCACTATATATTAACGCTGTAAGTATCACCATGTCTCATGTATCCATACACAGTAAAGAGAGAGAGCAGATTTAAAACGATGCTTTATTTCTCATACTTTATTTGCATTATCATACATTAGGTACAAATATCAGTGGTTATATCTGAAGGTGTGGACTCAGGGAACAAGGGGCAAACCAACAGACACCATTACAAATTTTCTATAAAGTCAATCAGGGGTCAGTATTTACAAGCACAGAGAGTGAAAGTGTGAAGTGGCGTTTAAAGACGCTGCCTTCAAAAAGTCAGAAATATAAACCATAGATCTTATATTCATCCTAAGAAGAGGGATCCTCCTGCTTTCTAAACATATATAAACAGAGACAAGAATAAAAGAGAAAGAGAACCAGGTGTAAATCAAATCAAACATAGGTTAAAATATTGGTTCTTTTGGGTGTAAATAGTCGAATCAGTTTCAGATTCTGGCCTTTTGAGTTGCATGTATTTTAAAATCTAAAACTTGTTACAGCATAAGGGGACACTGAAGAAATAAATATTCATATATCGGTTTCTTGTGTGCACGAGAAAGTATCTGGTGAGCGAAAGAAACTATCTGGACCACACAAAAGTGTCCCATGCCATCTAATAATTATCCAGATGGATTCTTGTGTGCTCCATATACTTTCTCGTGTGCACAAGAAACCAGTATTTGAATTTTTTTCCTTCTGTGTCCCCTTTTGTTCTCAATATAAAATGTCATTGGTCATTTTGAGAAAATAAATTTTAAAATCTGTTTCTTTGTTAGTTTTTTTAGATTGGGGTTTTAAAATTACCTTTTTAAATCTTTAGCATGAAATCCGTTTTTAAGTCTTGGGGAAAATTTTAATGAAAAATGTATTAGTTTGACGAGATAAGTTTTCAGACTGGTCATTTTGGCAATTCTCACTTTAAAGCTTTATTATCATTATTATTTTAATTAATTGATTAATTAATTATTTTTTTCATTTTTGCCAAAATCAGATTCAACATTTGACCTTTTGAGAAAAACAGATAAACAAACAAAAAAAAACCCCAAACTGTTATTTTGTTATATGGTATAATTGGTTAAAAAATGTTTTTGGGGTAATTTAATTATTGTCATTAAAATATAATTCTGTAAATAAAATTCTGGATATAGGAAGAGTGGCTTATATTTGTGTTTTAAAGTTTTTTTTTAGACAGAATCAGTTGTTTTTTTCCCCCTTTTTTTCCCCAATTACATAATCACAAAAAATAATTCAATAGCAGGTTGTCTGACTCGTTCTGAAGTACACTCGATCCTGCCCGTTGAAAACAGAAGCAGTATCTGTTTCAATAAGTCAGACATGTGTTTTAAATGTCTGGCAGTGACAAGAGTGAAAGCAGAGCATGCAGGAAAGACAGAAGAGTTAATATAAAAAAAAAGCCAGAAAGTCAAGCATTATCCCCACACACATATAAGACTGCATGCACACGCACACACACACACACACACACACACACACACACACACAATCAGAGGCACAGGGATGGTCTGATTACGAGGTAAGGCAAGATGGGATTTTCCATTACGAACAAACAAAATAAGCAACACTGAAGAAATCAGAAAGCAGTGGCTGCCCACACGGCTGGGGAGGTGCACACGCCGACGCATTATCAGCACTGTGGTGGAATAATTATCTTCTCCGACTCCAAAGGCTCGTACACACAGAGGAATATGGCTACATGTGTCTACCACGCACAGTTTTTCAATAAACACTTACACACGTGGTGGTGGAGACTACACGTTTAGTGCAACACTGCTATTATCGGGCTCAGTTATCGGCTTGGCACTGCTAAGGGATGATGGGTACAACAGATGGGAAAACTGACTACATATACACAATAAACATGAAGCGGATTGTTGACAACTTGACGAATCAATGTACATCAATAGACGCATGAACAGGCACATGTTAATATTTCTAGTCATGACAGCTGCCTAACATTATCATCATTTATCATCAGTCTAGTGGGATGGCAGCTATAAGTCATTACATTTGTACGCATTTCCCCTTCATTTTACTAATTACTTATTTCTACCACTTCTTCCTTGCCAAACAGCAGCTAACTAACAGGAGGGTGAAGGCTAGTAAGCTAGGTGAGAGCTAGCCTCTGCAACTTTCCAAATTGCTGCTCCTGCTGCATCACAGGGTGATGTAACATGTTTGGAGGAAAGTGCTAGTTGCTGTCTTGCACGTACGCAAGCTAATAGCTCGATTGACTAGTGACACTGTGACTGACAATCCCTCCCACCTAGAGAACTTCAGTTTAATCTCGCAAACATTGTGAATGTTGTTCTGTTGTGCTACTTGGATGGCAAATTTAAGAATGGCATTGTACTTATTCTCTACTGTGTAGCCAAAGTGTATGCAATCCCATAATTCTGTTCAGTGACGCATACAGTAAAAATACGGCCAACGTTTATGTTAAAAAATATCTTTACTATCACAGTGCGAGCTCAAAACTAGCTTAAGTAACTGATATACTGGTAATCTGGTTATGTCCCATGTTTGGGTAAGACGGTAAGAAAATATGTGACCCACAGTTAAGTAACAAAGTGTGATCTGTATTTTATTATATATTATATTTTAGTGGGACATAATTTTCATTTTAATATAAAGGAACATTATTTTGATTTCATTGGGAATTTACATCTACATCTCAATAAGACCTAGACTTCCAGCTAATTTAAATTTTTAAACAATTAAAACATTTTGGGCACTAGGAAAATATAGACAAGACCTTTCACATCAAAGTTTATGTGCAAGTTATATGTGTCAAAATAGAGCATTGAATTTTTAAATGACATACAAAAACGCTCTAAAGAAGTGGTTCAAAGTTAAAACATAAAGGTGGTTACTAAGCGGTTAAAATTCCATCCAATGAAATGGATTTGCCTAAAATTGCCATTACCTTTACTGTAAATAGAAATATGCTCTAGTTCAAAACTTCAGTGTAGTTATACTAACTTATATGCTACATGAGCTGTCTGTCATTCTGCCTTAAGTTTCTATTCACAATTATTCTATTCTCTGTGTGTGTATGGTGTAGTGTTATGATTTATCATTAATTTACTGTATATTTAATATAAATTATTATTTATTTTCGTATGAAGAAGCTGTAAGTCAATGGTGTTTTGAAGTTAATATACTTCACTATAGTTGGTGCTGAAATTGAGCCCATATGATGTCATGTTGATAAACAAAGGAATTAGAATTTTAAAAGTAAGCACAAAAATGAGTTTCTTGCCATCAAATTACCAAGAAAAGAGGTCTCGCTTATCTTTCTGAAATAATATGTAATACGTATCTTGGCTAATTAGCTTGCTAATTAGCGTAAATGGACTAATTCAAAAATGGTACAGAGTGAATTTCACCACAAAAGCCTGAAATGGTAACTAGGCACCCACATTTCAACAATTATCACTAATACATGTTTTTCAGTTTTGGGTTCCTTACAGATTTCTCCTGACTAAAAACGTTTTGGGAAACGGCGCCTGACAACCGAACTGTCTTGTTTTTGTTTTTTTTAAATTGGTATTTTTTCTTTTGTGGAACAAATGTGACCCATTACCACAAAATGAGCCTTTATGTACCAGACTGACTTTCTGGAAAAAGTCTTCTGAACAAATTTGGCCACCCTATCAGTCAGTTTGATGTAGTTAGATTTATATTGTGGATTCTTTTGTGTTAAATATCGGAAATTGGTTTAAATGGAAGAAAGGTTATGAATTCCCTGCAGCCTGGCAGTTTGAAGAATCCACATAATAGAAATTACAGGACCAAAAGTAATTCAACATTTTCATTACCTGTAAGACTGACAAAGGACAAAACACATTAAGATATCATGTCGCCACATTAAGTTCATGCTGCGTGATCTGGAATGCTTCTGTCATCATGCACACACACATACACCATATACAGTATATACAGTATATACAGTATATATATATATATATATATATAAACTGTATGTGTGTGTAAACATTTAGTATAACCAACATGCAGAGTAGAAAAACCAAGGCAACCGCAGGACCACAACAGCCAATCAGCTCACACTTAACAGCCAATCAGCTCACACTTAACAACCAATCAGCTCTCACAAACAATGTAGCCTGTTCTAGACATGTTTGAAAACATAAGTTTTTTTTTAAAATTAAGAGTCAGTGTTGATGTCGAGCACACTATCTTTTTTTTAATTCAGTAAAGCTATGATGTAAACCTTAGCACATGAAAAAACTAATTACACAAATATGTAACTGTGTTTATAGTTTTCTTGCACACACACTACTGTTCAAGAGTTTAAAATCAACACTCAGAAAATGAATAAAAAATGATTATACGGTATAATACAAACAAATAAATTTTTATTTCAGGTTTACTGTATAACATTAACGCCATGCACCTACATGTTTTTGGAAAAAGCTGTAAAATATGTTGTCTGGAAAACTAATAATAATAATGTCAATAATTCCAAAATTACTGTTGTATGGCGTTTAGATGTTAGCATAAATATGTTTAAATAAAATGACATTTTTTTTTCTGTGATGGCCTGGCGAGCTGTCCAGGGTGTACTCAGATGGGCGCCAGCCTCCCCGCAACCCTAATTAGGATAAAGCGGTTCAGAAAATGAATAAATGACACCTTTTTATGGATACTTAAACCGCAGGTTCACTCACTCATTTCCTTAACTGCTTAATCCAATTACTAGGGCCGCGGGGAGGATGGAGCCTATCTCAACCGACACTGGGTGTAGGTGGGGTACACCATGAATGGCTCACCAGCCCATCACAGTGCACCACACACACATCCAGTCATACTCACACCCACACCGATTGGCAATTTGGAACAGCCAATTAGCCTAATGTGCCTATCTTCAAACTGTAGGAGGAAACCAGAGTATTCGAGGGGAACTCACACAAACACGAGGAGAACCTTCAAACTCCACAGAGAAACGTCCTTGCCAAGCCCGGGATTTGAACCCAGGATGTACTTGCTGTGAGTTAGACGTACTAATCACTGCACCACTGTGCTGCCTGAACTATGAGTTGATAAAGTTGAATAATTTCTATATCTTTTTATTAACTACTTTTATTTCCCCTCAAAATGCTTTAATCGATACTAAACAAATAATTCATACATAAGCCCTTTAAACTGGAATGTTACAATTGAAATGGTATATTTTAGTAAGAGTTAGTGGATAAAATAATGATAAGAATTCACTCTCAGAGGGGGAAAAAGTGTATCACTATATGCACTATATGCAAATATACATATTTAATAGCTTTAAGGTGTATTATAAAGTAAGTCTGTTGGGCATCAGGCCGCAGCTTATCCCCGGTTTCTGTAGTGTGAAGCAACTAGGAATACAACTTCTCCTGGACGGGACGCTAGTTCATCACAGATTACCTTCCCAGTATTTTTACTGGTTTTCATTTACACTGCTGGGTGGACAGAGGCACATTTGTCATAAAGACCTTGCCCGGGGGCCTTAGCACGGTGAGGTCTAATAATGATCCGAACCCACAACCTCTCAATTATGAGCCCAGCACCCTAACCACTACACCACCGGGCCCACCACTAAGTATTATAAGGAAAACGGTATATAATTGGACCCTATGAACCACGCTTGTACCTGTAATTACACTAGCTTCTAGATTATGTTTACTACAGCCACCTTTCCTGATAATACTACAAAGGATGTATAATTGACGGTATCACCGCACTGGAAAGGAAATATAACATTTATTACCCTTTTTTTTCCTGAGTGTGTGATATTAAAATATTATGGTAACCGACTCCAAACTTTTGAACAGTAGTGTAGCATGAGGTTTATATATACACAGGTTTATAAAAGGTTAATTAGGAAGTGAACATTTATAAGTGATGGATAAGACAGGACTAGAAACGTTACTAAAACATTGTGGGAAGCATTTCCATAAAGTTAACATCAACTCGTGCAAGGAGAGAAACCAGATAAAACTGATTGTTCTACGGGACTCTTTATCAGCTAAATATCATAAAAACACATTCAGTTGTTGGTAGAAAAACTTTAACTTGCCATTCATACTTGCTTTCTTTCTCTTTCTCTATTTTTTTTTAAATAACCTAGAAGTATTTACAAGATCATTGATACACTGCTGCAGGATTATAGCAAATGATCACTAGTAGGCCAGGAAGATAAAATATCTAAAGAAAATCTAAAATAGTAATAGAAAGATGATTTCAGCAAGTAGCATATATGTATATATAACTTTGTAATTGTAATAACATAATACTCTGGTGTTATTCCGACATAGGTGCATGCATTACATCACATGTGTATGACAGGTGTGCAAACACTTCATTCTGTTTTTAATTCGTCAGCAATTAAAGAAAAGAAGAAAAAAAAAAAAACTATTGCATGGCATGTTACATAAATCTAACTAAACTTTTATGGTTTGTGTTAAGCCTAATGAACAAACTTAAAGAGCTTTCTTTTTTAATTATAAAAAGAAAAGCCAAACAGCTTGTGTCAAATGTTGGCAAACTGTTCCAGGTAGATGATAACTGACTAAATAATATGAAGTGCTCTTAATTAGGTTTTGAAATTTATCCTGTAGACCACAAAGATATGAAGCAGCATCCTGTAAGCAATGCAGGAGGTGCCACTCGGAAACAGGCAAGGCAGGTAACTGTTTGGGGCTCCAGACCAGTAGGGGGCCCTTGAGAGCTGTCAAGCTTTAAACTAAAGCAGTGGCGAAGTGCAAAGTTGGACTATTTATAACGTGACGGTGATAAACGCTGGATGAAGGGGCCCCTTGTGGATTCTTTCCTACGGCCCCAACAGACTCTAGAATCGTCACTGAGCAATACTATCAAAAAACAATGGTTTTAATAAAACTTAAGTTAAATGTTATAAAGTTATTAAGTTAAGACTGAGATATGATGATGCAATAAAGCAAACTACACGCATCTTTTGAAAGCAATAATATGAATACCCTCAGGCCATTCAGCTAGCTTGCCTGTTAGTTAGTAATTAAGCTAATTAGCAATCCTGTCTAGGAGGTTTACTTAACAAATGAATGCATTAAAATCTGGCTTCTTTATTTAATGCTAATGTGAGACCACATTACATAGCGTATGTCTTCTGCCGGTGGTTAGCTGTAGTGCACATTAAATCTGGTAGATCTACTCTTTAATTTCATCCTTAGTGATCATTTTACATTGAATATCTGCATCAATTTCAAGAAGCTAGATTGGTGCTCAATCAGAACTCTTTAAATCTTAAAAAAAAAACATTTTGGCACATCTGCTTGTCAGCAAGACGACAAACAAAGGTAACTGATAAGTCAGTGATATAAACAGGTCTGATAGATCCCCATTTTACACTTCCTGAATGGGAAGACTGGTAGGGATTACATCATAAACACCAGGAAGCACAGGTTTTTGCATCTTTTTTTGAAATTTCATGCTAAGAGAATAAAGCGTGAACCAACATGGCTGCATATCGTAAGCCGTCATATCACGTAGTCAGTTTACCATAAAAAAACAAAACATACACACTAGACAACACCAACTGAGTACTATTAACTGGTTAAAACTAAAATGATGAAGTGAATAATTGTAAAAATCCTAGCGGGGAGAAAGTGATAGAAAAGGGTTAGAGTTGGGATTGAAACTGGATTAGAGATTTTGTGATAAGGATTAAGCATGAGGCATTCTGGGGGTTGTGTAGGTAGAGTTACTCTTAGAGACTGTCTCATTCCTCCTTCATACGTTGTTGGTGAGGGAAGGGTGGATGAACTGTGGGTTGATAAAGGAGAAGCCGGCGAACTCCGACTGGTCGATATTGGCGATGACGAGCTCGTCTGGAGGAGTGAGCTGAGGCTGCGTACGCGTGAAGAACTTGTCGAAGTTCTCAGCCCCCTTCCCGCACTGCACAGACAGACAGACAGACAGACAGACAGACAGAGAGAGAGAGAGACAGACAGAAAGATAGTTTTATATGTATAATTATTAGGTTTTATCTTTTGATTTTCGTACCTTTTTGTGTGCACTGAATATTAAGAAGAAAACATGTGATTGCAGTGCAGTTCAGACAAAAAAAATCCCATTGATTCAGCAAAAAAGTTAGATACCCCCTCCACCCCCCTCTCAGAAATGACTATGGCTCATGAGGACTAAGAAAGAAACAGGAACGCTGCACACAAACACATGGTCAACAATTTTCTCATCTATTTTGGCAACAGTTTTATGTACAGTAATTTGAGTATGGCAACACATGAGCGGTCAGTTTAAAGGAAGCACTACATGCACTTCACACAGGATATGCCAGCTAGAGATTGTGGTCATCGGTAGAGCTCACCCAGGACCATCGACAGTGGAGTGGCTAATTGCCTCATGTTACATGGTGCCCTCATGTCTGTCTTCCATCTGGTTCTCTCGTTTTAGTTATGCTGTCTTTGTCAGCCATGCCGGAGTCCCTGCTTGCACTTAGCGCTAATAATCATTTTAACCATTATACTGTTATGAGAAACCTCTCTCTTTCCCTCTCTGTTTTTGTTGAGATACACATGCTACTTCTCAGATAATAGTGATCATGATCCTTCTGCTTTCTGAATCCTGTGATCTATGCTGATGTGCTACTACTGGTTGGAGTTCTCATCTTAGAAGCCTCTTGTTCCTGCTGATGATAATCCATATAGACCTAAATATACCCTCAAAACTGTTTTTTCCCCCATTGCTACATGCAAGCCTTTGTTTCCAAAAAAAGCATAACAAAAATAAAAATAAAAAAAAGTGTGTGCCCAATTTATTTTACACAAAATACAAATTGTGACGGGTGTAAGACAAATAAAATTGTATGGATATATTGTCTAAGCACCAGTGAAAGGTGGCTCAGTTGCTAGCAATGTAGTCTTACACTGAGAAGTTTCTGGGTCAGTGTGACTGTGAGTGTAATTGATTGTTACCTCCACCAAGAGATTATGTTAGTGGTGAGGCTTGTGGGTTTGTTAGCACGTTTATACAAAAAGTTAGAGTAGATTTTCATGAAAATTTTACTACCGGTGGCGCTTTGGACAAGAAACAATCATTAAATTTTAGAGATAATTTATTTAATGTGCTGGTACTTTAGAAGTTCTACTCCAATAACGGGTCTGACTAGGGATCAGAAGATTCAAGGTTTGGGTTCTGACTGGCTCTAGAAAGAACTTTTCCTTCTTCGGCCTTTAACTTTGTTTCCTCAGTAATATTTTGCTGTTATGATGCACTATAAATTACTGACAGGGTGTTTGTTTTGGCCAATTCTGGCTTTGGAGTGGTCTAGGTCTCCCCTGTGATCTCCACAGCAGAACAAGAAACACTCCAGCGGCGAATAAATTTTAATATTACTACTATTGAGTGTGTGTGTGTGTGTGTGCATGTGTGTGCTTACATACAGTATAAATAATAGAAAATAATGGGTGTGATTATGTTAGCCTCTATTATATTTTAGCTCAGTATTTGAGACTAAATAGGGCACTACTGGGCTTGGTGGAGTTTACACTCTTCGAATTTTCTTGTACGTGTCTATGTTAGCCCTGCAGTAGCTCGGTGAGCTGTTTAGGGTGTACTACACCTCTTGCCCCAGGTCAGCGTGGACTGGCTGCAGCTTCCCCAAAACACTGACGGATAATTAGTATATATATAATAGATGGATGGATGGATGGATGGATGTTTATGTTCTGGGCAATAATTATTTCTCTCATGCTTCAGCTCATGCTTCAGCTTCAGTTCTATCTGCTGCTATCTTTTCTAAAAGCATCACAGACCTCCAGATATTGTACTGTTACCCTCATGACCACAATTTGCAAATTACACATTACACGCTCCATCTACTTACATCTGCAGTATAACTCATTTGCATGAGCAAGATGTTTGAAAGCAGTGGCTCAGGTGTTCCGAGCATCGTGCACATAAACAGAAACAGGCTGATGGAATGATGATGACGCCTGACACCATTCCATCATTCCACTATTTTCTCGTATACAGTATATACGAGGTAGTACCTCCGAAGAAATCCTGCTACAAAGTAGATTAGACGAGCGTGTAACTGTATTGATCGTTCCCTCGTTTTATCATTTCGAGTGTGATATGGTGAATGTCTGGAACAGTTTGAGATGATATCGATCATATGGCAGACATAACTATGTGTCATTTAACAATCCATGTTTAAAAAAAACACAGATATAAGTCAAAGGTAAAAGGCAGTAACTTGACAGAGTTCATAAATCTGTCATAAATTGTATGTCACGTATAGTAATTTAGCATGAGCCTCAACACAACAACATGTTTCCATTGCTTAACAAAGTAATCAATCAACAACATAATTCACCAACCACCATTCATTTATTCATTTGCTGAACTGCCTAATCCTATTAGCTTGGCAGGGAGGATGGCGCCTATCTCAGCCGGCTCTGAGTGAAGGCAGGGTACACCCTGAACAGCTTGCCAGTCCATCGCAGGACAACATACACACAACCATTCACACTCACACCGAGGGGCAGTCTGGAACAGCCAATTAGCCAAATGTGCTTGTTTTGGACTGTTGTAGGAAACCAGAGTAACCGAGACATGCAAACCCCACACAGGAAGTCTTTGCCGAGCCCGGGACTCAAACCCAGAACCGTCTTGATGTGAGGCGGATGTACTAACCACTACATCACCTCGCCGCCTGCCAGCCATTACATGTTAAAAATGTAAAGTTGGATTATTGAGGATCCATGTCCAAAAAGTGCCATCCAGTGACCAACAGGTTCTCTGTGGTGGGGTCTTAAATAAAGGAATGTCAGAAGGGTTTTTTTGTCCCTGTCATTAAGGTTACTGACTGACACAACCTTAATTAAAACAACCCAATCAGCTGCAGCAAGATTATGAAATTTGGTAGGTACTTATAGGTAATCATGTATCGTATACATGGAAACTGTACAAAATGAATGTTATTATTTGTGTAAACAGTATATATATATATATATATATATATATATATATATATATATAGAGAGAGAGAGAGAGAGAGAGAGAGAGAGAGAGAGAGAAAAGATAATGTCTGGATTCTTGAATTATAATAACCTACAAAGGTGTGTGGGAGATTGTCAACAAAAGATACAAAACCACGTCGCAACAGGGAATCCCAGGTGAAATAAAATCTCTTTCTCTCTCTCTCTCTCTCTCTCTCGCAGTCCTTTATAAGGAAAGTAAAGTCTGAATCGGAAATTGAGAAGAGTGAAAGAAGGGTTGACTGAATGAAAGATGATAAAAGATGGCAATAGCGGAGATGGCTTTCTTTTTGTGAAGCTGTCAGACTGTATAAAACGCGGAACTGGAGATGAGACAGAAATAGCCGAGGCTTTCCTTTTTCCTTCCTTCCTTCCTTTACGCATCCATGACAACGGATGGGAATGAAAGAGAGCTCGACAAAAAGCCTTGGAGCGGAGCCGTGAGATGGAGCGTTATGCTCTTAAAAATGCCTGTGCCAATTATTCCTAATAAATAACAAGATTTCAAGAATCTCATTAAGCACTAATATATACACAAACATACACACACACACACATATATCCATATATATATATATATGTGTGTGTGTGTGTGTGTGTTTGTGTATATATTAGTGCTTAATGAGATTCTTGAAATCTTGTTATTATAATAATCTGCAATCCCAGTGCAAATATAGGCAAACTTGTGATACTGACCATATTATGTGCTTTGTAAACAAGGTCAAAGGTTATATGACACTGATGGATTTAATGCAAAATGGTTCATAACTGCTAAATGCTAACTCAAGCACACACTGTCATTAAAGCAAAAAAAGGCCAAAAACTAGCCAAAAACTAGAGAGTATTGCGAGATTCAGTCAAGATGCTGTCAATAATTTAATATATAATGAAAATTTATATTTATACTGAACTGGAAGACTAGAAACAGTACATAGGGACACGGAAACAGTACATAAGTCCCCAGTAAAGCATCGCTAAGCGGTCAGCACATTACATCCATCTATTTTCATCCAGTTATCCGAGGACGGGTCATGGAGGCAACAGGTCTATGAGGGAAACTCAGGCATCCTTCTTCCAAGCAACATTCTCCAACTCCTGCTGGGGGATCCTGGGTCATTCCCAGGCCATGACGGGATATATGACCCCTCCAGCAAGTTCTGGGTCTAACCCGGGGCCTCCTCCCGGACGTGTGAATCTGTGTTCTTTAAAATGTTATGTTTTAAAATGTTTTTTTGGCTAAAGTTTCCTTTAAAACATTCAGTTCAGCTACTTTCATTTGATCAGAGATAAAGTAGCTACACCGAAACACAATATCTTCTGCTGACTAAAAAAACCAATAAATAAATCAAAAGGAGCTGAACATCCATCATCGTTACAGAATCTCCATGTAACTTTACATATTAAATGTCTGCTGGTGCAGATCATTTGAGGAAAAAGCAGGTGTATACGGTGTGTTTCGGTGGTATTTTATGCACGATATCATTCAGTGGTATTTAGCAGTCACCTACACACACTGAAAAACACGAACTATACATGGAGACACTCAGTCATTTGCATTCAACTGACAGAATCCATAAAATACCACTTTTTTACACATAAATGAGGTGGACTATAGGTTGGTCTATCAATAAAACTGATGACTATTATTATTATTATTATTATTATTATTATTATACTTCTTATATGGCACTGCTTGGGAAAAAAAAAAATTTTTCCATCTCCATGACATTGTTGCTCCAGTTGGTCAGGTCGAGGCTCAGCAACATTAATATGGCAATAAAAAGAAGTCAGCTGATGTTCTGAATGTGCTGAAAGAACAGGTTATCACATCAATGCACTTTTTCTTCCCTGATGGCACGGATCAAAAATAAAATGGCGACTTGAATAATGAAAGACTGGTTCAGGGAGCACGAGGAGTCATTTTCACACATGGCACCATAGAATCCTGACCTTAACCCCGCTGAAAGTCTTTGGGGTGTGCAGGAGAAGACTTTATAGAGTGGTTCAGTTTTCTTATCATCAATTCAAGACGTCGGTGAAAAATGAGCCCAAATCTGGATGGAAATAAATGTGGTGATGTCGTTGAAACAATAGTATGGTGATTACGCACTGTAATCAAAGCTAAAGGCGCTCCAACAAAATATTAGAGTGCAGGACTTTTTTTTTTTGGTAGGGTTTGTGTGTAAAATACAGTGCAGCAATACTAAACAAATATCGTAATAACCTTAATAAATAGCCTACAAAGAAACTGATATGTTACTTTTTTGCGAATAATTAGCTGGCAAAACCAACTAACAAAACTAAACAAACACAAGTTTTCCAGGCAAGAAGAAGCACTGTATGCAGGCTGGTGACTGAAGCAGATAGCAACGTTATGACCCAATTTCAACCCAGCTCTCTTCTCCTCATCCACCTCCACAAACCTCCAGCAAACCACATCGAGGACACTCGAAACTATTTATTATGAAAAATGACTTCATCTCCGTTCATTCCTTAATCTGTACAAGATATTTCTTTGGCACACCCTCGTGCCTGGAACAGCCTCAAGAAAGCAATCCAAACTCATAACTTCTTTGTAAAAACCCTGAGACAAGAAACGACATACTTAGATCTATCAGGACATTAAGAACCGGCCACATTAACCCCACAGAGGAGCATCCATTAAAGCACGCTGAATGACATCAGTGTTAAATGACTCCATTAGAAAGGCAATGTCAGAAGATGCTACTACCGTAGTGGTAGCAGGGCGGTGTTAGGCTTTTGCAAAGTGGCCTCTCAGTAATAGCTGGACAAAACTCGACCGATCCTGATATTGTACACAAAGACGTCCTTGTAACCTTATAACGTGCAAAATGTCTCACAGCAAGAAGGTCCTGGTTTCGAGTCCCGGGTTCGGTGAGGGCATTTCTACGTGGAGTTTGCATGTTCTCCCCATGCTAGCTTGGGTTTCCTCCAGGCACTCCAGTTTCCTCCCACAATCCAAAGTAATGAATATTAGGCTAATTAGCTGTCCCATATTGCCCCGGGGGTGAGGATGAGTGTAAATAGTTGCGTGTGTTGCTCTGCAATTGGTCTGGAGAGCTGTTTAGGGCCCAGTGTTGGCTGAGATAGGCACCAGGCTCCCTGTGACCCTGGTAGCATTAAGCAGTTCAAGAAATAAGTGCATGATATCAGAAGTGAAAAATTGTCAGACGACATGAATCAGTTAGCTAGCAGCGCAATGTAATCATAAGTACAGTACTTGAATCCTGCGCAATGCAGTCAAATTAGAACCATTTCTGATTTAAAAAGAGGTGCACTCATAGAGCATAAGGTACCTCTTCAACAGCATGGGTAATTCAGCAAATAGGCCCTATGGGTACTGCTTTTAATTACCCATGTGCTCATTTTACGATATGTTTTACAGTACAAGGACTTGGCAAAATTAATGTTCTTGTTTTGATTTTGATTTACTATATTAATCCTGCAAGGGACATTTGGCTCTACATTCAAGTCATCCAAGTGAAAACACATATGTAAACAATGGCACACAAACACACACTCAAAGCAGTGGGCAGCCTCACTGTGGTGCCCAGAGAGCAGTTGGGGATTAGGTGCCTTGCTCAAGGGCACTTCAGCCATGAAGGTGGAAGAGGGGGAAGGTGCTGCTCACACTCCCCTCATCGCTACACATTTTTAATGCCAGATTAGGAATCAAACCAGCAACCTTTTCATTCCAAACCTGCTTCTCTAACTATTAGGCCAAAGCTGCCTCTTGTTTGAAGCTTTTACGAGATGGTTGGGGTCTCACCTTTCGAAGGAATTCAAAGTCAAAGATAACTGTCTCATTTGAAAGTGCAAATTAGGTCTTTATTAGTGTTCCATGGTGATGGCATGTCTACCAGCACTCATTTTGAAGATATACGCACTCAATCTGCAAAACAACTACATTTCAAAAGGACTAAATTATGTCTGTGGAAACACACAAACACACACGAATCATTCAGTTGAATAAGATGCAGCGAGAATTACAGATGAACTTCACTAAAGCCTTCAAGTTACACAAGTTAAAAATTGAAATATAAGTTTTATTTGTTTATCTATTTGTCACTCCATAATTATATTTCATAATTATAGTGTGTGTGTGTGGGTGTGTGCCCTACATGTCTTGATCCCCTGATAATCACCCAATTTATATTTATTATAAAGCCCAATAATATAAATCAATTATTAATGCACTCTTCCGCCAAACTACAAATTCCAAATTCCAGGTTGTACTGAGCCCTAACTCTATCTGCTTCAACACACACACCTGAACCCTCACACCTTTCCTCAGAAAATGTTACACGTGACAAGAAATCATTCATTTTCTATATTACTTTACTTTGTTGATTAGTAAGCTGAAACAAGTTCTTCTTGATTTTATGCTGCGACAAGGATCTAAATGATCACTCACTTATCACTCACTGGCCGAACTGATTAATCCTACTATAGTCGGGGGGAGGCTGAAGCCTATCTCAGCCGAAGATAAGGTGGGGTACGTTCTGAACAGCTTGCCAGACCATCGCAAAGCCAACACTAACACAAGCGTTCACACTCAGTGCAATTTGGAACAGTCAGTTAGTCTAACGTGCATGTATTTGGAACAGAGGAGGAAACCTGAGTACCTGGAGGAAAGCCACGCAAGCACAGGAAGAACATGCATACTCCACACAGAAACGCCCCGGGCCTGGGATTGGAACCCAGGACCTTCTTGCGGTGAGGCGGACACACTAACCACGACGCCACTGTGCCGCTCATCTAAATGATTAGCATCAGTAAATTCCTTCTGTCAGTTTTGCCGTGCAGGTTGTCTCATGTCACGGTGGCGTAGTGGTTAGCACATCCACCTCATAGCAAGAAGGTCCTGGATTCAAGTCCCGTACTTGGGCGTTTCAGTGCAGAGTTTGCATGTTTGTGTGGGTTTCCTCCGGGTACTTGGGTTTCCTCCCACAGTTCTAAAACATGCACATGGCTATTCCAAGTTTCCCCTAGGCGTGAATGGTTGTGAGTGTGTGCACTGGCCTTGCAATGGCCTAGTGAGCTTTTCAAGGTGTACCCCAACCTTTGCCCAGTGTCGGCGAAGATAGGCTCCAGTCTCCACGTGACCACAATATCAATAATTTGACACATTATCTGTTATGTTTATGTATATGTTTAAAAACATTAACAAGTTAAACATTGTAGTTAAAAGAACAGAAATCACTTCAGTTCTCACCTTTTATTCTTGGCTGAATTTGTTGGATTTTCTTATTGTATCAATACCGAAAATGCACTAGCTAAAAACACACGCCCTTTAGCAGCCACATACCTTTAAATCAATTTCCTGGTTGTTACAACGTTCACCACTGAGACTGGAACATGTGAAGGGAGTGCAAATATTTCTGAAAAGCACTCTATATGCAAAGATGAATCAAGTGTACAGAAGTTAGAGACTAGTCAGAGGTTCGGGGGCTAGAATCAGAGCAAGTTGTTGGAAATGAGTCATATATGACTACATTATGGTAGACGTCAGAGAATAAAGACGATGACGGACGTGTGCATCATTTGGGTCACTCAGTATATTTACTAAAAAAACTAAACAAAACATAACAAACTTAATACATAACAAACTTCAGGTGATAGTCGTGCTGATGTTCCAGACTAAAGTAAGCCTTGTACCGGGGCTTTGTAGGAAATCAGGTCACTAAGACCCATAACTCACACTTGACCTCATTTTGGCGAGGCTGACTTTTTTTGATTGCAGCATTTATCACTCAGACAGACGCTTATGGGTCGACAAACACCGACCACATACCCATGATAGACTCCTACAGACTCCAACTAACACCCACACACACTTACACACACACTGTCACATACAAAATACTATGGGGGTGGCACGGTGGTGTAGTGGTTACCACGTCCACCTCACAGCAAGAAGATCCTGGGTTCAAGTCCCGTGCTTGGGCGTTTCAGTGTGGAGTTTGCAAGCTCTCCCATTACTTCCGTGGGTTTCCTCCAGGTACCCCAGTTTCCTCCCACAGTCCAAAGACATGCACATTTGAATAACTGGCTGATCCAGATTGCCCCCAGGTGTGAGTATGAATAGTTTGTACGTATGTGTTGGCCCTGTGATGGCCTTGCAAACTGTTCAGGGTATACCCCGCCTTCATGCAAAGTCGAGCAGCCGCGGCCCTAATAGGAGTACGCAGGTCGGAAAATGAACGAATGTACAGTTCATCCACTAGCTGTGACATTTCATGTTGCAGAATCAACATCTGCAAGTCAAACTATTTCGGGTAGCCCACATCACACACAGACGAAGACATGCTAGTTTTCTTGTGTCACGTCTACGTTCCAAAAATCCGTGCCATGCTTATACGACATCCCAGTAGTCTGCACTAGGTTTGACTAATGTTATTGCTACATCAAAGGTGTCTTTACTACGTCCTAATTTCGTTTTTATTGCCTTTTGATTACACTGTGTCTTCAATTCAAAGTCCAAATGTCCAAAGTTCGACTACGCATTAATTGGCTGTTCCAAATCGCCCCCAGGTGTGAGTGTGAATGGCTGTGTGTGTGTGTGTTGGCAATGCAATGGCCTGATATGCTGTTCAGGGTGTACCCCACCGAGTCGGCTGAGATGGGCGCCAGCCTCCAGACCCTAATAAGGATTAAGCGCCTTAGAAAATGAATGAATATATCAGAGCAGAGCAGTGCTGATTCATATTTGTTTTGACTTCCGCCACTGTCATGGCATGTACATGTCATCGTTTCTGGATCTCTTTGTTTAACCTGTCCACATCACAACCAGTACCATGCATTCTCATATTAATGCCCTCCAGAGAGAGTTTTCCAAAAGCACTGATTTCAAACTGCTACTGAAGCAGCAGCCACAAATCGTAGGGGTTGGCGACTCGCCATCAAGTCGACCATCATGACAAGAGAGCAGAGGAGGGAGGAACGGTGGGAAGAAAGAACAGCACGCAGCCGTGAGAGAGAAGAGTCAGTGCCTACACATGACGAAGTCTTCAGCCTGCTGCTCAAGAATTGGTCTTTACAGCCACAGCAGGTGCTGTATTTCCACCACAGTCTGATTCCAAAGGCGCAATCTCCATTGTCTTTCGAGACAGACGGATGCGAACAACAACACGGGCAATAGGAACAAGTTGCCAACTGGAGCACGTTGGTCCCACTTCCCTATGCGTTCACATGGTCCTGTGAAATGACCTAATAACCCAGATGGACGCTACTGTGCACATGCAAAGCCTCCTACTTGACATCGATTGTGTTCATAGGGCAAGTTGTGCCTGGAACAAGGTGTTCTGGATCAACATGCGCCACCTCGAAAAGTAGTCACGTCAGGGCTACGTCAGACTTGTTCTGGGAGCAAGTGCGTGTGTAACGTGTAAAAGCAGCAAGAGTGACAGAAAATGCTGTTTTCGTGTGCACAGAAGAAACAAACAGATAAATAATCATGTAGTCTAATACTTATTCTGGTTAGTGTGGACGTAAACATAAGCACTGACATTTAAGATTTCTTCCAAAAATTATAAATAAATGTCTCCTTACATACAAAAAAAAATAAAATAAAATAAAAAAAATAAAAATTCAATAAAATCTGGATCTGGAGAATCTGCAATACTTCTGTTACTATAGAAACAGTAATGTATTAGAACGAGCTTGCAGCTGGAGAAGCTGCTGGAAATGAGATTTTTCACGAAATCATTCTGTAAGTGGATCAAAGATAGATTCATATCTAACGTAATAATGGGACACTATTGGGAAAAGGTTGTAATTAGAGGTGTGTCATTTACCTATGTGTGTGTGTGTGTGTGTATGTGTGTGTGTGTGTGTTTTTTGTGTGGCCTACGGTGGTTCCAACAGTAATAAAGTAGCAACAACATGTGTATATGTGTATAATACATATAAGTGTGTATTCACAGTATGTGTGTGTATTTACAGTATGTGTGTATTTATAGTATGTGTGTGTGTGTGTTCACAGTACGTGTATTGATGTGTACTGGTGTGTGTGTGTGTGTGTGTGTGTGTGTGTGTGTGTATTTACAGTATCTTGGTATTGATGTGTACTGATGTGTTTGTGTATTAGTGTATTAACAGTATGTGTGTATTTATAATATGTGTGTGTGTGTGTGTTTGCAGTACGTGTGTATTGACGTGTACTGATGTGTGTGTATTAACAGTATGTGTGTATTTACAGGATGTGTACATTTACATGTGCATTGTGTTGTGTGTATATTTACATGTGTACAGGTGTGTATGTGTGTGCATCTACAGTACCTTTGTATTGATGTGTACTGGTGTGTGTGTGGGTGTGTTTACAGTACATGTGTATTGACGTGTGTGTTTGTGTGTGTGTGGATTTACAGTATGTGTGTATGCACATGTGAACTGATGTGTGTGTTTGTTCCACTCACCCCTTTAGGTTTGAATGGCGGTTGAATCTCTCTGTTCTCCAGTCGTTCCCAGTCGATGCGGCGGAAGAACCCATGTTCACGTACATCTCGCTCGCCCTCTGAACCACAGCCTAGACGCTTGGATGGGTGCTTCGTCATCAGCTGAGACAGAGTACAGGACCATCATCATCATCATCATCATTTATTACTAATACCAGCATTTCAACTGTGTTATTTAGAACAGGTTTCTTGTGTAACTGGTGACTACAGTATGCCGAATTACTGCCTTTCCCAGGGAAAAATTATTACTTTTAAACTCCTGAATGAACATGCCAAAAGCCATGTGTAACTTTCTGGAGAGCTTTTTGCCTTCTGTCTAATGTGACAGTGTTAGCGAGTCATGTTTCAAAAATGTTTAAAACAGGAAAACCCAAATCAGTAAACTGTTGTTTATATGACAACTATATCTTTATACATTAGATTTATATCTGATCCTATATATTGTTACATCTACTTCAGCTTCTGGGTTTGGTCCATCCATCTATCTATCTATCCATCCACCCATCCATCGAGATTACGCTGTGAAGTTTAAATAGATTCTAAAATGTAAGAAAACACTTGTGCAACTCTCAATCTCTCACTCACTTCCCGAGCCTCTTAATCCTACAAAGCTTGCAGGAGCCTGGTGGATCTCAGAGAACGCTGGGCGAAGGTGGGGTGCACCCTGAACAGCTCGCTGGTCTATCGCGGTGCCAGTACACACACAAAACCATTCACACTCGCACTCACACTAAGGGGCAATTGAAACAGCCGATTAGCCTAATGTGCATGTCTTTGGACTGTAGGAGGAAACCGGAGTGCTCAGAGGAAACCCACGCAATCATGGAGAGAACATGCAAACTCCAAACAGAAACACTCTCGCAGAGCCTCAGGACTCGATCACAGAACCTTCTTGCTGTGTGACAGATGTTCTAGCCACTACACCACCAAATACAGCCATGGAAATTATATTAATTATAATAATAATAATAATTTTCATGCAATCTGGATTATTTACAAAAAAATATTTTCTTCTGCAATTTTTTTTAACTTTTGAATGATACGGTATAAATCAAATAGTAGGATGAAGCATTTTAGGCAAATGACTGAGTGCGTATTTGTACTATTTACCATATATGGAAATTTGGAAATGGTGTTCTTTTTGCAAATGAGTGGCAATGGGTAATTTAGAATGTGCATTTATCAATTTATTGATTTGTGTATCATGTATATCTGTGCATACACACATCATAACTGTTGATTTTCTCTAACCTGATTTGATAAGACCCCAGAGCACCAAGTCATGCTGTTTAATCTTTAAATACCTATGCGCAGTTCTTCCAATATATGAAGATGTGCATATATTTAGAACCATCCCTGACCATCCTTTTTACCTGAGGATTTTTACCCACTGGCACATTTACAGCAAGCTATGGGCTGAATAATGACATGCCTTCATATCCGTCACGATGCAACAGGACAGTGGAAAAGTCATGAATAACGAGGAATATTTATGCCTCCGCAGGTTTTTTATGTGCAACTGGAATAACAGATTGCACATATAGAGTGTAGCTATAAAAATCATCTACTAAAAGGAACAAAGTTTACCATATAGGGTGATTTGATGGCTTTTATTTATTTATTTGGCCATAAAACAGCAGAGCGATTTAAAATGCGTGGGATTAATCAGCATCTACTGTGTAAAAGCACAATTTTCCAGTTTATACTAGCAGAATTTCCAGGGGAAAAAAAAAAAGAAACAAGGCTCACAGCACAATATGAAACCATAAAAATGCCTCCTGAGATTAAATGACTGTGCTTTGCCTTTCAGCTTATTGCCGCAGAGAGCTCATAGTGGGGAGTGATTCCTTCGTGTGTGTACACAAACACACACAAATCACTACAGGGACCATGAGTGAGGATGTTAAAATGTCTGATTTTTTTTTCTATCCTGAAGCAGAAGCACTTGCAGTACCTTTAGAGGATATGCGTGAGAGAACAAAACCTCACCTACTGAGAATACAGAGGCACAAAGAGAAGTATGTGACTATATACTACATATACTATACAGTTATATCTGTCTATGTGTCTGGAAATATATGGGGGGAACCATGGTGTAGAGCTGAGCACTCTAGTCTCAGAGCAAAAAAAAAGTGGTCCTTGTGTTTGCATGGGTTTCCTCTGGGTACTCTGGTTTCCTCTCAAAAGTCCAAAGATATGCAAGAATTAGACTTACTGGCTGTTCAAAGTTTCTCAAAATGATTGAATGAATTTTTGTCCTAGAGAACTGGTTCTACAGGGGGCCTACACCCATCCCAGGTAAAAACATCCATCCGTCCATCTGTCCATCCGACTGTCTATCCATCCATCCATCTGTATCTATCTATCTATCTCTCCATGCTGTCAACTTTAAAAAGAAACTCTTGTGTAACCCTCACTCACTCATTTGCAGAACCGCTTAACCCTAGTAGGGTTGCAGGGAGGATTGGAGCCTATCCCAGATGACTCTGGGCTCTACTCACACATAGGGACTATTTAAACAGTCAATTAGCCTAATGTGCATGTCTTTGGACTGTGGGAGGAAACCGGAGTACCTGCAGGAAACACAAACATAGGGAGAACATGCAAACTCCACACAGAAACGGCCGGGACTCAAACCCAAGGCCTTCTTGGTGTGAGGCAGACGTGCTAACCACTACACCAACATGCCTCCCCACATGATTTAGTCCTTACATATACTGACCTAAAAACAAACTAGCTGTACTAGATTATTATCTACAGCTCTCTCTCTCTCTCTTTCTCTCCCAGCCTGATAACACAGAGTCTAGATAATTCTCAGTTATTTTGTCAGCCTGCATGGAGTCTCGTGTTTAAGAGCTGAGCTGAAAATGGATTTCTCCAGCCGAACACATACAGACACCCACAATGTCTTAATCACGAATCATTCAGAGCATTACATGTAGCAGAACACCATATATGTCACCCGGATTATAACACAGTGCGAACAGAACACACTGCACACTGTTAAAATGTTGGATCTGATGTGAGATTATAACTCATTATAACACAGCACGGTGCTGTTTCTATAGTAACAGCTAATTTATCAAATGTACCAGAAATGCACTTTAAAATATGTTCTTATTTTATTAACTGCTCAAATAACCCTCCCCTCTTTTGGTCACACGCCACGTTCCAACCCGAAGCTCAACCCTATCGTAGATCAGACACTTAATTAGCAGGGTGAACAACCTTATTTCAAATATACTTTAATATTTCTAAAATCTCTGTGATGGCCTGGCGAGCTGTCCAGGGTGTACTCTGCCCTTGCCCAGAGTTGGCTGAGATGGGCGCCAGCCTCCCCGCGACCCTAATTAGGAATAAGCGGTTCAGAAAATGACTTGACATGACATTTCTAAAATCTTCATAGCAGTCAATCAGACCTATCATATCACTCACTCACTTACTGAATCGCTTAATCCTACTAAGGTCATGGGGATGCTGGTGCCTATCTCAGCCAACACTGGGCGAAGGCAAAGTACTCCCTGAACAGCCTGCCAGAACACACACACACACACACACACACACAAACACATACACACACACACACACACACATAACCATGCTCACTTACACTCACACCTAGGGGCAATTAGGACCAGTGAATTAGTGGCTCGGTGGTTAAGGCTCTGGTTTACTGGTCTGAAGTTCAAGGGTTCAAGTCTCAGTATCCCCAAGGTGCCACTGTTGGGCCCTTGAACTAGGCCCTTAATCGCTCAGTTGTATAAAAAGTCATTCTGGATAAGAGCCAATTAGCCTAATATGCATGTCTTAGGACTCGAACCCAAAACTTGCTGTGAGGTGGATGTGCTAACCTATACACCACTATGCCGCCCACGCCCTCCATTTCCAATTTCCTAAATGCTATAAAAAGTATTTGTTTTATTTTGGGTTTAATTTTGGTCACGGTATTACAGACAATGAGAAACACTACCTGACTGTACACATGGACACATGGAGGTGTGGCTCTGCATTTCAAGCTGCGTCCTAGGTGACTGTAGAGTTCAAACTCCAAGGACTGTTCATGTTGAAATCTTACGGAAAGTTCTAAAAGCTCCTTCAAGCTTCGCTATGTGTTTTGACTGGATAGTGCCTCATCTGAAAGTCAATTTAGGTAAAAGTACCTGCCAAATAAGTTAATAAATGTCTTTCTTGCTCTTAAAATCCCTGGCGTACGAGGCACGCGTGCCAGGTGATAATTTCACTGGACAAACATAAATACACTATTAGGGGTGCATATTAAAATTCAAATTTCAGAAATGGGTCTGTAGGAGAGAAGTGTTATGAGAAGGGGTTTAATTAGATTGCGATAGGGTGCTGGAACGTGATCCAAATTTACAAGGTTCCATTTCTCACATTAATGTCAAACTTGGGTTGTGATTTCAGAGCCGGATTTCTGCTGCACTGTCAGCGTTTGTCCTGAAGGTCATCAAGTATTTTGAGTATCTCTGATAGACCCACATCTCTGAGAAAAGCTGTATGAATTCTGTACAGAGCTCCAGGTGGAAACACATTTTTTTTTTGTAATCCTTCAAACAAGTGCTCAGGGCTAAAGAAAGGCCAGCATGTACCATTTTGATACACAAGACTTAACATCGATATGAATCCACATCTGAAGTGAAATCGATCCGTCGAGTTCTTCTGCACTTTCTCCAACGGCTCATGCGAGCCCCGTGCGTTTCTGGGTCAGGCTTCTGACAACCACTATGTATCCATTAATGGAGCTGGGCTCAGAAGAGGCGTACAGCATGAGCACACACGCTCAGACGCTGGAAATGAATGAATATAGATGAACTTCTGGACATCTCGGTAAGTAGGCTGTGACAGAGTGAGAGAAAAAGGAGAAGAGAATGCTCGCTCTCTGACTGCCGATGAACGTTGACTGTAGATGATCAATGGGTTGCGCTGTTACAGGAAAATAATCAACAGAGGGGTGGTGTGCTGTGGTGTGGCCAGATGTGAAACTGAGCTACTGTTACCATCCAAAATGGATTCTTTTCTAATAAAATGTTCTTTTTTCATTCACTGTTTATTTTCTAAGCCACTTAATCCTAATTAGGATCACAGGGAGGCGATCATCTCAGCCGACTCCGGGCAAAGGCTGGGGTACACCCTGAACAGCTCACCAGGCCATTGCAGGGCCAACACTCACACCTACACTCACACCTAGAACCTCCAATCAGCCTACTGTGCATGTTTTGGACTGTTTTTGTACCAGTGGAAACCAGCATGGAGAGAACATGCAACACAGACACCCGGGAATTGAACCCAGGACCATCTTGCTGTGAAGCGCACGTGCTAACCACTGTGCCGCCAAATGATTTTTTTTCCCCTTTATTAAGTAGCACTGTTTATGTCATCATAGTTAATTAGCTCCTGTAATGAAATAACAATTATAAGCAGTCACTTTTGAATTTCATTTCATTTTCCGAGCTGCTGTATCCTGTATTAGGGTCACAGGGAGGCTGGAACAGGGTACCCCCTAAGGATATTCAATCCTAGGACATATTCTAAGCAATGAAATTTTACGAAGTCCCCAGAAATACTCGCTGTTCGCCCGAACGTTGTTCATCACGGGAAGGAAAACAAGACACGACACATCTAGCGGTATGGAGATGGCACCCCAGCTGGAATAAAAAAACAAACTTAATGCTGAGAATCTGATACATGCTGAGCTGCTAGTTTATTTTATAGACATAGTAAAGCGTATATATATATATATATAAGATCCATTTCAGGAATAATTTCCAAATAGGTCGGGATATAGGTATAGCGTACGGTGTAATAGGAATGCATGTCTAAGTGTGTAGTTGTGCTCACTCCTTTACAGATGGACACAGCCTCTTTGGACAAGGATTTAGGGTAGGACACATTGTGCTCCATGATGGACTGGAAGAGCTCATCTTCATCTTCACCATCAAATGGTGGCTGGAAAGGTATGAAAAACAAATTTGTTATTTAAAAAAAAAAAATTATAATAATAATAATAACAGAAAACAGCCTGAGTGCTGGTGCGGTAATGCAAAACCATACAAGTGCAAATTAATTTTTGCATGAGAGGAACATGAAAATAAACAACTTTAGGGTAGTAAAGTATATATATATACTTATATATGTGCATACATTTCCTGTAAAAGCACCCTGACCATGTTTTATTATTGCATAAATATTACTTCAAAACACTAATTAAAACTGTGACAGCAAACATCCCATTAAAAGATTACACATGGGCATGACCTATAATCATCCCCCCTGTCCTTTTCTTAATACTATAATAAAAGGCTTTGTGATTAGAGAGAGAAAGAGAGAGAGAGAGAGAGAGAGAGAGAGAGAGAGAGAGAAAGAGAGAGAGAGAGAGAGAGGGAGAGAAGCAGAATTCATTTCAAAAACACCCAAGCTCACAAACTGTGCTGGATTTAACTCTGCATTTGTGAAAGTAATCAATAAAAACTATTGATTAAGGATAGAACACTGTAATGGCACCAAAA
>JAOUQZ010000012.1:2943383-2953766 GCA_028564935.1 Neosilurus hyrtlii | reverse complement strand
AATGAGAGAAAGGGAGGGATGAAGGGAGAAAGGGTGGATATAACACGGAGGGAGAGAGAGAGAGAGAGAGAGAGAGAGAGGGAGAGGGGGGTAGTTTTGTTAACATTGTTAACAATAATTTAACAGCGGCTTTATAATTGCCAATTATTCCTGTGGATGTGATTCTGGTGCGACTCAATTATGTGAGCTACTGTACTGCAACCCATCACTTCTGTTTAATTTAAAATGTTAGTGTTTGATTGAGATAATTCTGTATCACCCCCCAAAACACAGAGTGCAAGAATACAATGTGTCCGCTGGGAGATTTGCATTAAATGTTTTCTTCATGAATTTTAAATAAGAGGAAATGAAGTCTGGTAATAAACTTCCACCACGAACCACCATGGAAATTTTGCCTCACCTGTCCTGCAAGCATCTCGTAGAGCAGCACACCGTACGCCCACCAATCCACAGAGCTACCGTAGGGCTGGTACGCGATGATCTGCACACAGATTTGTGAGAGAAGTGTCAGAAACCTTATTGGAGTAAGGCTACACTCATTTTCACACTTAACTAGAAGAAGAATGTGTAGGAAAAAAATGCCCACATACGACATGAAAACATTAAGGTAAATTTCGAAAAACGCTCTTTGACATGCTACTGTGGCCGTACAGTGGTATAGCGGTTAGCGCTTCTGCCTCACAGCAAGAAGGTCTTGAGTTCAATTCCTGGGCTTGAGCTTTTTTGTGTGAAATTTGCATGTTCTTCCTGTGCATGCGTGGGTTTCATCTGGATACACCGGTTTCCTCCCATAGTGCAAAGACATGCACATTAGGCTAATTGGCTGTTCCAAATTGCCCCTAGGTATGGATGTGAGTGTACATAGAGTTGTGTGTGTGTATGTGTTATCCTTCGATGGTCTGGCGAGCCGTTCAAGGTGTACCCCGCCTTCGCCCAGTGTCAGCCGCGTGACCCTAATAGTAGATTAAGTGGTTTTTTTCATTTTTTAAACCTTTTAAACAGGAATTTCAGCACCAGTCTTGTACTTTTATACCTAACAGATACACTTCATGCACATTTCCAGTTAAAACATACAAAACAATGTACAAAAGTACCCTTATGTATAAAAAGTGCCGCTATAGTACCCATTCTAGTGACCCGGTAATACATAGTTACAGTAAGTCGCCTTTTTGCTAAAGCATTTCTACAACAGTTAGATGCTGGAGCTCAACTTTTTCCCCCACTCACCATGTATTAGTCACTCTTTTACCCTTAATTGGTGTCAGTTTCTGGTTATAAAAAGCTGGATGACTATTGGGTGACTTCAAAGTGTTTGGTGAGTCTGATTCCCCAATGAAGACAATAGAGGTGAGCTAACATGACAAATTGTCCAGAGCATCCCACAAACTACAGGCAGTCATTTTTACATATACCTACCCAGTGATCTGAAAAATAGCTGATGCATGTACAGACACCTACGTTAGCCTATTATATAGCTGTGTGATTAATTCATCAAAAAACAGGCATCAACATGAAGCCCCCAAACAGCACGAGAGCGAAATGTTGCTACACAACCCCAGTAGATCAACAATGGACTGGTCATCTAATAGCGTCCAGACTTAAAGAAACCATGCTAAGATTCCGTACCTCTGCTGGCAACAGCTGGAAACAACTCACAGAAGATCTGATATGAGTTCAGCCTTTAAGCAAAGAAAAAAAAAAAAACAGGCTTTCTCTTTTCTGAAGCCTTTGATTAAATCCGAGGCTCTGCAGTCCTCCAGTCCAGTCTCTGTGACATTTTCCCTTTCTAATCACTGTGACTTCTTTTTATCACTATCTAGATATTATTGAAATTCTATTTATGTAAAGCACACGATACATGTATAGAAAAGGGTTGTCTGTCGGTACGAATTGTTTTTGCAATAACTTTGGAAGAAAATGACGTAGGATCACCAAATATGGTGCATGGGTGATTACAGTGGCACAGTATACAGGTCACCTTGTAATGTTTCAAGGTCACAAAGTCACTTTTCACTTCCGCGTGGTCTATTTTTATGTTTCCATTTTAAAACATGAAGTGAGTACACCGCTTTACCTAAAGTGACCATGACTGTGTGAATAAGCTGTATTGATTTAAGCATTATCCACTCGGAATAATGTCTAATATCTCCAGTCTAGTAAGCCAATCAGATTGTGCTGTTCCTGTGTACTAAAATACAAAATGCCAAAATACAGTGGCCCCACGCAAGACGAGTGTCCTTTTATACGAGGAACTTGCTTACCGAGGGACGCTTATGAGTATTTTCTGCACTGAAAGACAAGGAATGTCTCATAACACGAGGATGCGCCGCGACACGAGTAAACAAAACAAAGAATCACTCGTTGTTCATGTGATCAGGAAGCACTGCATCATCATCTCAGTGGCTGCGTAATCGTGGGCACGTCAAAGAGCATCTCTCATAGCGTAAGCATCTCCTGCGAGTTTATTGTAAAGTTTGTGCTTCCTGGTGATAATTACTGCATTGAAAACTGTTACCATGGCGACTAAAAAGGATATCGGAAAGAAGGATAGTAGTAAAATAACTGTCGAATTGAAATAAGAGATTATGACTATGCTAAGCTACCATATGCTAGTGATGCCAGCACAAGGGCGCCCCCGCCTACAAGACCGGACATTCTCATGGAAGCAGAACCTCCTTCCAAAAACGAACCCACCCCCCCCCCCCCCCCCCTTCTCTTCACGTATCTTATGCTCATCGCAGCTTCA
This sequence comes from Neosilurus hyrtlii, assembly GCA_028564935.1. NCBI lineage: Eukaryota > Metazoa > Chordata > Actinopteri > Siluriformes > Plotosidae > Neosilurus > Neosilurus hyrtlii. Next base: position 2,951,020 of record JAOUQZ010000012.1, on the reverse strand, counting down.
AAGTAAACTGCAGGTTTTTATTAAACATAGGCTATTATTGTTGAGTCGAACAACCTTTAAAATGTCTTAAATTATATGTTTGGGGGCATTTTGAAGGGCTGGTGCTCATTAATGGTTTTTAATTATTTACTATGGGAAAATTCATCTTGCTACATGAGCTTTAAAAAGACTTTAAAAAGTGGAGCATCTACTTATCTGGTTAGCAAACCAGAGCTAGAGAATGAATATTTTTTCATATAAATATAGGTTTTCTAACAGTCACAGGATTTAGAGGCTGGTGCGAAGGCAGGGTACACCCTAAACACCCTAAACCAGGCCATTGCAGGGCAAACACAGACACACCCATTCACACTCACTCTCACGCCTAGGGGCGATTGGGAACAGCCAGTTAGCCTACGGTGCATGTTTTTCGGACTGTAGGAGGACAGCGGAGTACCCGGAGGAATCCCACGTAAGCACAAGGAGGACATGCAAGCTCCAGAGCCCGGAAATCGAACCCAGAGGTTCTTGCTGTGAGGCAGAAGTGCTAACTACAGAAAATATTGGCGAGGCAATAAAGTTCAGTCGAGTTTTACTGGATGTGCGTTACAATGAGAGCTACCAGACAGGCGGAATTCAAGATGTTTAGTTTTGCCACACCATCCTTCTTTTCAGGATGTCAAGATGAAGTAAAACGGTGAAATTTATCGCTTCATGTACTGTGCATTCATCCATAAAATAAAATTACAAGGCTCAGAGAAATGGCTCTGAAGCAGTAGACCACAGTGTGCTATGTGACGTGAAATAATTGATAACTGACGTCTTACTGTCCATGTGGCATATTAGTCCTGGCTAATTATACTGTTAATTGCCTTAAAAAATGTCTGTGTCGCTATTCAGTTATTCAGTTCATGGCAGTCTTGAGAGCTTGAGTCAGATGCAACCGGATAGTTTTATTGAGAAGACACTTTACCGCTCATCTGGAAGCCTTCTTCACATCCAAGAGCTAAATGCCTGGGTCTCTATCTCTATCAGCTCTTGGACCTAAAGAAGCCTTATGTATGAGAGGTGAAGTGTCTTCAAAACAAGAAAGAACTCCAGTTACTTTCAGCTCAAACACTTGAGATCGTGTGTCGAGGACGAGAAAGTCTAAAGTGTAAAGTCTTTTCCGGCACATATCAAAAATTCTCAATAGGGTTAAGGTCGGGATTCTGTGGTTGCCAATCCATGCGTAAAAAATGATGCCTTGTGCTCCCAGAATAATTATTTTATAATTGGAGCCTGATAAATCTTGGAATGTGCCTGTGCCATTAGGGATAACCTGGGCATCAAGTCCGTTGATGGGATAAGCTGGGCGTTCAGTGATAATCAGTCTGTCAGCTGACATCACTTTCATTCATTCGTTTATTTTTCATTCGCATTATCCTATTTGGGTCGCGAGGCGGTCAGAGCCTATCTCAGCCAACTTCTGGGTGAAGGCGGGGTACACCCTGAACAGGCCAACACACACAAGTAGAACATGAAGAACATGCAGCAAACTCAACACAGAAACTCCCAAACCCAGGACTCAGAACGAGGACCTTCTTGTTGTGGGGTGGCCATGCTAACCACTACACCACCGAGCTTCATTTGTTGTACCGCTGACTTCCACTAGGCTCATGCAGAGATTGGAGCTTTTCTCAGCTGACAATGGACAAAGGGGCGGAACACCTTGAACAGCTCGCCAGACCATCGCAAGGCCAACACACACTACCATTTACACTCATATTCACACCTAGGGGCAATCTGGATAAGCCAATTAGCCTAACGTGCATGTCTTTGGACTGTGAGGAAAAAAACGGAGTACCTGGTGGAAACCCACGCAAGCACAGAGAGAGCATGCACACTCGACACAGAAACGCCCGAACCGAGTACCTTCTTGCTGTGTGGTGGATGTGTTAACCACTACGCCATCGTGACACCCGTCGTAGTATGTAAGTATCGAAATTTCTGATGGTGTGTGCATGGCCAATCTTCTGTAACCCCAACATACAGTGTTATAAGGTGTAGTAAGGACTACCTTAAGTAAGGTAAAGTTAGAACTTTCAGAAATGGCATTGCTACTAATTCCTTTTAAATCTGTCATTCCAGGGCAATTTTCTAGCTTGAAGATGCCTTTGCCTGAGGCCACTCAACGGAAGAAGACTGCTGCTCTGCTCAGCCTCAGGTCTTGTCCGTCTGTCAGCAACAAGACTGTAACATAGGGCATGAGAAAGTTCTCATATATCACAGCTGTAAAGATTGTGATTAGGTGTTGTATGTCCAAGGTCACGCTTTATACCCACATCAGCGTTTTCATTTCAGAAGACGAGAAATTGATTAAATAAGTATCATATCATGGCTCAAGGAGTCATGAGGATGCATCCTTTTAAACCAATGCATACAGATGACTGTTAGCTCCACTCCTGACCAAGTTAAACTGGTGCCCTAATCACCGAATCAGATATGATTCTATGTGACACGCGATGACCTTCCTGTCAGGTTGCTGCTGGCCATGGGTGCGCAGTGTGTGGGAGATGGTGAATGGAAACGAAAGAGAATCTGAGTTTGTTAGCGCTACATCAATATGATAACTACAGTTCAGAGACACATTTAAGAAAATGTCCTTTGCGTACTCAGAGAATAATAATTCTAAGATTACCGTGACTTTGGTCGAGATTTGGTCCTGCTTGTCTTAAAAACTGCTTGACAAACCCAAGCATGCATTCATTCATTCATTTTCTGAACCGCTTAGTCCTTATCAGGGTCGCAGGGAGGTGGGCGCCCATCTAAGCCGACTCACAAGGTAGATGTGAGATACTGGAGCTGGTGTAAAAATATTAACAGAGTAGTTTACTTTCCAGCTTTAAAAAGCCTTTGGAGGAGAAGGTAAATACTATAACTGCAGACTAAACATATTACAAGCAACATCCATTTACCATTTATACACCAAACCACTGGTCTCTTTCCAGTTGGACATGCCCGAAACACCATACCAGGAAGGCGTTCAGGAGGCATTCTTATCAGATGCCCGAGCAATCTCGATGCAGAGGAGCTGCAGTCTCCGAGCTCCTCCCGGATGGCCAAGCTTCTCACCCTAAGACTCAGTTTTTCTCGCCTGGACGGGGGTTACCAGGGTCCCCGCCTTGAATCTGGCCTGGGGAAGGAGCTCGCAGGTGAGCGCCTGATGGTTGGGCTTCTGCACATGGAGCCCGGCCAGGCCCAGCCTAAAGTAAACACATGGGTCTGCCCTCCTTTCCCATGGACCCATCACCTGTGGGAGGGGCTATAGGGGTCAGGTCTAATATGAGCTGGGATCTGTCAGACCGATCCTCGGCTACTGACTCTGGTTCTTGGGACATTGTAAAAATATTGTTTATGGCAAATAATTAGTCATTATTTCAATATAATTATTCTAACATAATAGCGTACAGTCCAGCCCACCACTGTGTGCTCTCTAAATAAAATGTACCTTCTCCTTTAGAGTTAATAAATTAAGACTGAACCCATAAAGTATACAGGACACACCCCCAGCTAAAGAAAGACAAAAGTTGCATAGTCCGGAAAACATGACCGAAAATTGCTGAAACCACATCTTCTCAAATCAATACCGAACCATGTCAGGATTAGACTTTCCACTTAAAATGCGTCCTCAGGGAAATTGGAAATGCGGTAAGAGTCATGTGAGAGAATAGAATCTGCAGGACCTGAGCAATGACAGATGTGCTTGTGTGTCTATTGGGTGGGTGTGAGGGATGGAGCGATACCTTGAAATAAAACACGACTGCGTTCATGTCCATGTATTCATTCCCTCAACCCCATAGCTAGAAGGCAACGTAAAGCAGCAAATTAAGTGTGTTTGTGTCCTGTCACACTAACACCATGTGACAGATCTGGATCATAGCACTCAGAATGGTATACGCGTATATGGTTCAATATAAATTTCTGTGCATCACTGCGATGACGGACAAACATCGACGAAACAAACATCATTCAGAGATAAAGAACCAGTAAATGTAACGGGGTCTATATCACAAGGATGGCATGCTTATGTGCAAAAATAAATTAACGCTCTCTCACGTGACAAGGTGACAAGGTACGCATCCTTGTCAAAGTGTCATCTGCAGTCGGGAGCTCACAGAGGGAGGGGTAGAGTACCATCTCTTCCTTGTCAGTCTCAAGCAACACGGGCCAATCATGGGTGTCTGTGAGCTCGTGTGTATAAGGGGGCGGATAGCACTTTACTCCGTAATTGTTAGGCTCCCCCTGAATACTGACAGTGAATAAATACATCTCACGGATCACAGAACCTTCAGGTGGCGCGGTCATGATTAATCTGAAGCACTATGCCAGAGGCTTGTGTGTGTGTGTATGTGTGTTTATGTGTGTGTGTGTGGGTCAGAGGCAATATGTGCAGAGACAAAGTTTGTTTGCATTGTTATCTGTGGTAGCAGGGATAAAGAGCACCACCGAGGGTCATCTGAGATAAGCAGAGTTACACATTCCCTTAATCTCTTGTACTCATTCACTGTTTTTCAGACTCAATTACTCACACACACACACACACACACACACACACACACATCACTCATACGTAGTGCAGTGCATTTTTTTGGGTTTGGCACCAGAGGCCAGATCACAGTACTGACGTACTAGAAGGTGCACTACATGCTCCATGCCTTATTCGTCCACTATATTAGGACATTAGACACAAAAAAAGAACAACAAAACAACCCCATCCACAGTCTAATTTACAGCAATACCTTGAAACACACACTATGGAAAGAGCTCTTGTGACCCCATCATTCTCTCACCTCCGGAGCGATGTAATCTGGTGTTCCACAGAACGTGCGTGTCGTTATGCCGTCATATATGTTCTCCTTACACATGCCGAAATCTGCAATCTTTATATGACCCTCAGCATCCAGCATCACGTTGTCTAGCTTCAGGTCTCTGAAAGAACACACACACACACACACACCTTTACATAAAGAAATATTACAAATATTATTATATTGAGCAGCACGGTGGCGTTATGGTCATGACAGCATGAACAGGTCAGCATGAAGGAGTTGGGGTCGATTCCCAGCCTCAGGCGTTTCTGTGTGGAGCTTGCATGTTCTAGCCATGTTTGCGCGGGTTTCCTCCAGGTACTCCGGTTTCCTCCCAATGTCCAAAGACATGCACATTAGGCTAATTGGCTGTTCCAAATTGCCCCTAAGTGTGTGTGTGTGTGTGTGTGTGTGTGTGTGTGTGTGTGTGTGTGTGTGTGTGTGTTGGCCCTGCGATGCACCGGCGAGCCATTCATGGTGTATCCTGCATCAGCCTCCCTGTGGCCCTAATAGGGTTAAGCGGTTCTGTAAATAAGTGAATGAGTGATTATTGATTCACGTGAATTTTTATGAATCCATTACACTCTCTCTCTCTCTCTCTCTCTCTCTCTCATACACACACACACACTTTTCTCCTTCTTTCTGTTTCTCTCCCTCTTTCGCTCTTTCTCACTTTCTTTCTACCTCTCCCTGTTTCTCTCACACACTTTCTCTCCCTCTCTGTCTTTGTCTCTGTTTCTCTCTCTTTGCTTCTCTCTCTTTGCTTCTCTCTCTGTTACCCTCTCACTTTTTTGCTCTCTGTCTCTTTGACTCTCTCTCTCTCTCTTTCTCACTTTCTCTCTCTCTCTGTCTGTCTCTCATTCTCTCTTTCTCTCGCTTTCTTTCCCCCTCTGTCTTACTCTGTCTCTGCTTCTCTCTCTCTCTGTTTGTCTCCCTCATTCTCTCTTTTTTCTCTCTCTCTCACCCACTTCTTCTCCTTCTATCGCTCCCTTTTTCGCTCTCTCTCTCTCTCTGACTTTTCCTCTTTGTTTCTCGTTCTATTTCTCACATTCTCTTTTTCACTCTCTCTCTCCATCTTTCTCTCACTCTCTCTCTCTCTCTCTCTCTCCCTCTCTCAGGCCATGTAAAGACAGACGGTCATATATTTGCTGATGTCTGTGTGTAACAGGGTGTGTTTGCATGCTCTATTTCCCTCGGTCTACTGAGCAGATGGGAATTAAAAGAGAGCTGAAATGAGCAGAACAGCTGTAAGAACCGGAAACACAGATCAAATGGGTTCAGGTGAACTACACACACACACACACACACACACACGCACAATACTGGAGCACTAGAACTAGATGTGCATTGCTGCCGCAAATAAGGCACCGGTAATTTGAGTTAAAAATACACAGTAGGTAGTAGGTAGTTCCAGTTCTGCTGTCAGGGGATATTAAAATCATGCACAGACACTGGGGTTAGGTATGTTTATGTATTTTTCCCCTCATACCCATCATTTGATATGAAAAGGTAATTTTCTTATTTATACACACAAATTTACTTAAGGCATTATAACCTAATGACATAGGTATGCATTAATAAGCCATTAATACTGTATATGAGCATGTGCATGCTTTGTCACCTGTATATCACTCCCTTCTTGTGCAGGAAGAACAGTCCGACAGCGATCTCTGCTGCGTAAAACCTGGAATGACAGAAAAAAAACACTGCTATCGCATTCTGTTCATGCTCACACTTCAAATATAGCCGCAGTAATGCATCAGCTTTCTGTAAAGCGTGACCCGAGGTGACTGCAGCCAATCAGCGGTCTTCACTGTCGGAGTTCGAATATGATGAGCTCCACATTAAAAAAAATATATATTATTACGCTTTGGGTTAATTTGGAAGGAGGCAGGACCAGTGAGGCGAATACGGAAAAATGAACTGAATTCTTAAACAGGTTGTGATTAGATAACTGACGAGGGAAAGACATGTTAAGCTAGAACCTCACTGAGCGGCGAATGCTGCCGAACGTAGCCATTTTTGCATTCGCAAACTTTTCAGATAAATGTTGGCGAAAATCCAGGGCTCGCCTCTGTCATTACTGACATTTATCAACATTTGCACAAATGTTTGCGAAAGTGTTTTATAAAAGCCAGCTTGCAAACATTAGTGACTGGTAGCCAATGTTAGCAACAGTGTTTGTGATGATTAGCAACTATTTGCCTTTGTTTGGGAACATGTGGGACCTTTTGCCCTCTCTTGTTAAAGTAGAATGTCAGGCAAATCTTGGAAATTGAACAACCCTTACCCTTAATGATGGACCCAACCCTACCTAGTGTTGACTACTTGGAGAACTAAAAAGAACTTTAGCAACACGTGTTACTGATTGTGGAAAAATTCACTCGCAAAGAAATTTTGACAAGAAGAAAAAGTGTCTACGATCCTGTTTTGCAACCTGTTCGCAAACTAAAGAACCTTAAAAATCAAAATAGCCCTGTACAACAGGGGAGCCTATCTTCTTCAAGGTGCTTCTTGATAATGAATGAGTTGATTCCAATAAGAATCCCATGCCTTCATCTTTATATTTGAGAGAAATTCTACAAAAGGATTCAGGAGCTGAGTGTTAAAGTGATATAGTATCTAAGACTGACTCATTTGATTAGGAGAATATAAGAATATAAGGCGTGAATAGTTGTGTGACTGTTGGCCCTGTGATGGCCTGGCGAGCTGTCCAAGGTGTACCCCGCCATCGCCCAGAGTCGGCTGAGATGGGCGCCAGCCTCCCCGCGACCCTAATTAGGATTAAGTGGTTCAGAAAATGAATGA
>JAOUQZ010000012.1:2925501-2943067 GCA_028564935.1 Neosilurus hyrtlii | reverse complement strand
TTCTGGGTCGGCCCCGGGGTCTCTTCCCGGTCGGACATGCCCGAAACACCACACCAGGGAGGCGGTCGGGAGGCATTTTAATCAAATGCCCGAGCCACCTCAACTTGCTAAGTTATATATATATATAAAATTGTTATTTCCCTTCGCCTCTTTTTCAGGCACCTGCGCCTGTCCCACTGATAGCTCCACTTTCAAAACCTGCTAAACTCTGTCGGGTAATTTCTATACCTACAAAATAAAAAAAAATATTTAAAAAAACAGATTATTCTTAAAAACCTGCAGGTTTGGCAAGTGGACTCCTCAAATAGTTATTTGCCAACCACGATAAAACAACAAAGAAAAAAGAAAAAGAAGAAGAAGAAGAAGAAGAAGAAGACCTTGGTCAGCAAGACAAAACCCAAAACCCGGAATTCTGGATTAATCTGCAACCTTAAAACCAGAATTCCGGAATAATCTGGGACCTTTAAACCGGAATTCCAGATTATTCTGGAATTTTTTCACCCCTGCATATTACATAATGAGCACATGTTTACATATATGAAAAAGACAGCACGAACACAGCTTACACTGCTTGAGGCTCCTTAAATTTGCCCACTTGCTGAATGTGATACATGAGGTCACCACCATTCACGTACTCCATCACAAAATACAGACGGTCCTAGAAAGAGAGAAAGAAAAAGTAAACCATCTTCATCGATTAACGTGGCAGTGAAGGCTTGTGTGAGCACCAGGAAGAACGAACGAGGGTGATAAATTATTTGCCGATGGTGATGTTTTGGTATACACTACACACAAACATAAGAAGTGTGTATGTGTATGTTCATAGAGCGTGATAATCAAACTGAATGTGACAATCTGTCAGTGTTCTTCATTTTCATTCTAACATTATCCGCTGGGGCTTTTTCAATCCTGAGACAGTGGACCAATCAGATCGTGCCGTTCCCGTGTAGTAAGTACTAACACAGTGTATTTATAGGCTGTTTGTGTTACAATGGGTATCTTTGATGTCGACAGTGAGCAGATCGGAAACATTTTTTGTGCCTTTTCTTATAAGATTATTAGAAGTCTCCAGCATTCTCATTCCTTTCACTGAATACCAGAATGTTACATGTATTTATGTTTATTAGTAGTGCCGATTTTGTACATAGGTCTGTACAGTACTTTGCTCTTTACTTGCTACTTTAATGCTTATTGTAAGATTAAATCAATCAATCAATCAATAAATATATAATATAGTCTTAATGCACAATTCAGAGCCCTTTTTTCCCCCATCATGCTCATGCTCACACACACACACACACACACACACACACACACACGACTATGGCTCTTATTATGAAAGCAAATTATAGACCTTTTTCAAGGCACGTTTTCTTCTCAATCCACTCAAGATAAATTGTGAACCCGAATCAGGACGCCTACACCGAGAGAATATTTCACTCTTTGGCATTTCTCAGAGTTAAAATAGGCATTTAAAAAGAAAGGAGAGGTTTGTTTAGGAGAGACCCAGCATTATCATCATTCTTTAATTTACAGCTGAAGCTGAAGACTGCAGTGAGTGACAGATGGAGGGCACAACATAAACACCCACATGTCAATCTAGAGACACCCACAAATGCTCAGTCAGTAAAGAGATGGAGACATTAAACATTTAGGTGTCTCGGTTCAGATAGGAAATATCTGATCTGTAAAAATAAAGCAAATTAATAATAGTATTTCTTCTTTTTCTTTTGGTGTGCGATTGTGGTGTAACAGTAAACACAAATTATGGTTTTAAAAATGATAGCATACAGTACACATTTCATTTTTGCCAGAAGTATTGTAATAGTAAATGCTACTGTTTGTGAGTCTGTTTGTCAGTTTGCCTCTGAACAAAATCCTGACCACACCCGTGCACGGATTTTCACCAAACTTGGTGGGCTCACTGGCCTACCTAGATCCCAAAGATCATTTGATTTTTGAAAGCTTGGGTGAAGGGTGAAGGTCACAGCAAGGTCATAACATTTTGTAGACTGGGTGCTGATAACTTTTAAACAAGTGCTGATAGACATGCTGTTACTATGGAACACTAACAGAAAACCTTATAAAGACTTTCAAATGAGACACTTACCTTTGACCTTGGGTGACCCTGAAAGGACAAACTCCAGCCATATAGGAAAACCTTTTAAGAGGAGTTTTCTCTCTCTCTCTCTCTCTCTCTAATTTGGTCATGTCTCCATACTTTAGAACTTATTGTGAGACAAGCTCATGGGTAATTGAAACCAAAACCCTTATATGGCCTATTTGTTACATTATCCATGCTGTGTGGCGGAGGTCCTCTCATCGATTTATTACTGAGAATTTCCAGTATCTGTATCACAAATGACATCTATTAATAATGTCTATTTAAATAACACAATATAATCCTTTAAATGGTGAAACATGTTGCATTTTTTGTGAAAAATGAAGCTAACCATGGCTAGTTAGCCTTATTAGCTAGAACTACTACTGAATTTAGGCCCATGTGTTGGTGATACCTGGGTTTAATGTATTGGTAGTGTATTAACTTATAACTACAAAGGACTTGTGGCAGTGTAGGCTATAGGCAGCTGAACTCTGTACCGCATTCTCACACCACCGAGCTAGATATAGAACTAGAGGCATTATGATATGTTACGAGCTCTTATGACACTGTTGTACAGTTGCCATATTAGAACTCCTAAGTACTGTGACTATATGGAACTGGAGTGCTGATTTGCTAATTAAAATAAACACTATTGAAGCCATGTGCCCACCAAATTTGTCCTCCCTACTCATGTGCTTAGCAAACATAAAACAAGCTGTCAGGATGCCAACATAAGGCAAGGTAAGATAAGATGGAGTCTTTATATGTCAGTATTACATGACTAAAAAGACATTAGTAGTGCACCTGAAACCGTCCTTATTGCCTAGTGAACAAAAAATAAACATATTTATTCAAACAGATTACACTCTTTATATCACAAATAAGTAATCACCGCCATGTCTTACGTTATTAACTATTGCAACTGACAGCTGATTGAAAGGAACAATATGGTCGCCAACAACTTCAACTTATCGTACAAATTAGCCCTCCAGTTCTGTATAGAGTCCCACACAAATGTCCTCATACAGGTTGGCACGGTGGTATCGTATTGATAGCATGTCCGCCTCACAGCAAGAACGTCCCGGGTTCAAGTCCCCGAGTTTGCACGTGCTCCCTGTGCTTGCGTGGATTTCCTCCGGGTAATCCGGTTTTGAGGTGTACCCCACCTTTGGTGCAAATACCCACATGAGGGCCACTATGGGTCCCAATTCTCAGCCCACTTACTACTCACATGGCTCGTACATACAAGTGCAGGCTGGGTAGCATAAATGGAACACATATAACGCCCATCTTTGCGTCATCTTCAAGCTTTTTCATGCCTTTTAAAATTTCAAAACAGTACAATGCTTTAAACCATACCACAGTCTGGAAGCAGGAGTGGAGCTGGGTGAGGAATGGTGGTTTGTCCATCTGTGCCAACACCCTCTTCTCCACCATGGTGCACTCCACATCATCATCCTGGATCACTACATCTTTCTTTAGGATCTTTATAGCATACAGTTCTTCTGTGTTCTTCATCTCTGCTAGCATTACCTGAAAGAAAGGAAGGGACGGCATGTATATTGTGGTGCTGAGTCCACATGGGTTCTGTCACGTTTGGAGACATAACCATAGGGTTTATACAGCCAGTTGATATGTGAGCAATTTTGTGACTATTCCATGACCATTCAGGTGGATTTTGGAGGCAGTCGCACACAAAAATATGGACAAATTGTACTCGCCTGCTTATATTTCACCATCTCCAACTACATACGTCTCAGTGGTCACGTCTACCAGCAGCAACTGCGATGCATACTGGGAAGTCACTGCTAAATATACATCTATACCTCCAGGGGTACTCCCACCCATTTTTGCAGCTCGGCTGCATTTACAGTTGCAGTGGTTGGCCCATGATTAATTTCAACATGACCAAACTTTCTGAGAATGGAAGCACCGTAGTTTCCTGGCTGACCCCTGGAAGGCTAAAAATCACCTGTGAAGTTCTTCTTGCTATGTGAGGCCTACCCTATGCCAGACCAAAAACAATACAAAGTGCCCAAAACAAAAGTAATGGAACAGCCAGGCCTGGTTATATTGAGCTTATCCCTGCAAACCTTCTGGCTAGCAGCTAGCAGCTACTGAAAATATGTGGGCAATACCCCTCAGCCAATGTGCCACATTATAAAAGCCCAGTCTCAACATGGACACCAAGAATCGTAATGATCAGTGATGTTTTTTTCAGGCATGGAACACAAATTTAAGATGGGGCTATGGTGACCATATTGAATATTGCACTGCAAAAACATGAATAGGCTTGTGTAACTACACAGTCCCAACATCCACACAGATTGAGCAGAATGCAAATTCAAGATGGCAGCCGCTGTGGCCCTATTGGATATCGGATTGAAAATTGATAGGCTTGCGTTAGCCAGTCCCATCATCCACACCCAAAATGTTAATGAATGGTAATGTCATTTTTGAGCTAGTGAACAAAATACAAATTTTTTTGAAATTGAGAATTGAAAATTGAAAAAAATCTCTACACGTTCAAGTTTTCAATTTGTACTAACCTTCCCGAAGCTCCCTTTCCCCAACACGGCCAGAAAGGTAAAGTCGGTGAGTTTGACCTGGTCCAGGTTTGTGGAGGGCAAACTGGTCCTGTTGTCATCAATAGGGGTGACAGCCTTCTTACCAGGGCCAAGCTTGGCTTTCTGCATGGAGAAAACCAGAAATTAGCCAAGTCAACCCTCACATCATCCTGACTGAACACACTTAACTCGATTCATGCTCGATCACTAATGCCGTCTAAGAAGCGATCGGATTGGACAACCTGCAAATGCCGGCCCACAGAATTACCTTGTGGTCCATTAGTGTTTACAACATGCCCCTGTTGACATCCACTGACACCTTCATGTAACGATGGAGCAATCAAAAGAAAAAAAGACAATCTGTAGTGAAACATAACTAGGTTTTTAGATTTAATTCCCACCTGCTTTGGTGAATCTACCAAATTAAGATGGCACCTTGGCTCATATGGTTCCTTTAAGTTATCAAGGGAGAAGCTATCTGACCATTTTTATTACTAGAGGTGAGATAGAAAAGTGTCTGACGCGAATGCCAATTTGCGACTGTGACTTTTTATATTCGCGGCATCGCATTTTGTTCCCCTGGTTCGTGAACTCATCGCAAACAGTTTTTAACATGTTTGAAATATCTCTGAATGTCGCAAACCGTGGCTCTAACGCAAATCAGTCTCAAACAGTCCGCACATCTCGCGAGAAGGTCGCAAAGTTCTTGTTTTGCTTGCAAATTGTTCGTTTTTCGTTCGCAAAGAAAAGTGTATTTTGTATATTTTGTCATCATTTTAGTGCTTTTTTTTAGTACACTTTACTTTGTCAGTGAAGAAAAAGCGAATGGTTTGCTTTTTTTCCACCACACATCCATAAACCAATGGCAAAAATTGGTGCGCGATGTTCGTGCAATATCCGCGTTTAAGCCGCAAAACATTCGGTTGCATGTGGAGTCACTAAAAAAAAAATACCAAAAAATTTTTAAATGTAAAAATAATTCTCATCAGTCGCTTGCTCTCGCATCTCTAGTGTGATCACCCCCTTAGCCTTCACCTAGAAAAAAAATGGGCTTCCAGCATCTTCACATCACCACCCACCCCCAGATTTCTGAGGTATTTATGGGCTTCAGACCCATGAAAGATTTCAGGATTTGATTTGATCCATCCATGAGTTCTAAACCGTGACCTTCCATTCATTTGGCCAAATGGTCTTTAGGACTTTACCTCAGTTGGCGCAGTTCTTTTATCACAATGATCAACTCCAGATCCTTTGATATCATCACTTGGCTTGAAAATTAGGGATTAATTGTAAAATGTACCTCAAAATCTTTAAATGTCTGATTCAAATCCTCCTCATTCCTTTTCTCAATCTTTTCACAATTTTTAATATAAGGAAAACTCCATTTCCTTAAGTCAGACACCCTCCCAAGGAGGCAGGTGATACACTTATCAGCCATAACATTAACACCACCTGACAGGTCTGCAGCTATGCAGCAGCTCCAATACCCAGCAAGCTGCAATACACTGTGTGTTCTGACTCGTATCTATAATGGCCAGCATGAACAGTTTCAACAGTTTGTTGTACTTTGGACTCCCATGACACTCTCGCCAGTTCACTAGCTGTCCTTCCTTGTCCAACGTTGGTAGATACTTACCACTGCATACAAGGAACACCCCACAAGACCTGCCGTTTTTGGAGAACACACAACTTGCTTTGTATGAGGCTGCCTGGCTGCAGTCCAATCAGGTGGTGCTATTGTTATGGTTGATACTATGAGTATATGTTATGCTTGCTATGATAGATGATTGTGATTGCATAATATACAATTTTGTGTTGTTGTTTTGAAGTTTACTGCCTGGCACTGGGTAAAATACACACCCATGTCCGGTCGGGAATCTTTACTGCCATCAGCCAGATCAATTTGGTTGGGGCGTGTTTTCTCTGATTCCTGATGCTACTGATGCTTCCTGAATATAATTTTACTAATTCAGACCATTAGTTTTGTTTCAAGAGCTGGTCTATACGTCATTACTGAAAAACTTAAATATCGTACGACAATTCGATTTATAGATGACTTGGCGCCGGCAGCGTTCAGCAAGTAAATAAACGAACCTGTCAGGCTGCAGACATTTACACACGGTACTGATTCAGTGCCATTATTAGTGTGTAGGTAAACACACTCATCAACATGCCATTGTGCATGGAAGCCGTCTGCACTTTAGCGCTGAGGCTCAGAGAAGTATAGGCTGCCCGTGCAACCAGCGCTTTCGAACCTTGACATGCAAAAAAGTTTCAAATATTTAATGGCTGTGAAACATTTCTTGTTCTTTTCTGCCATTCAGAGCGATGCAAAGCTCCAGAAAAGGGCAGCCAGAAAGTCCTGTGAGGCCATGCAGAATGGCAACCAGCCACAAACTGAGATTCTGACATATCACAGCATGAAACAGTTGGTCAGTTTTACAACTTTATCCCGTTTTTAGCCTTGTCTTACCTTTATCTCATTCCTGTTCACTCCAAGTCACACACACAAAAAGGAACACTGGTGAAGCACTAAAGTTTTTTTTGTTAAGTAAGGCAGTAAAAGCAGAGGTTGTACTAAGGATGCAGATCAGGCTAAACTCGAACTCAAGACCAAACCAACCAGAGCAGAGAGAGCATTCGGTCTCTCTCACTCTCACCTTTTTATGGTCTTCTATTGTTTTATCCTGCAAGGATAAGACAATCATGAGCACATGCATTCATACACACAATTTCTTTAATATAAATCAACCAATAGCTATCGGAGAGCGAAAACCTCTGCCAAGCTACAAAAATCAGGTACACAGCACCCCCTGCAGGCCCTGCTGTCCTACCACACCTCCAAAAAAGAGGATTTCTCATTCTAAAACCTAAATCGCCGCAATTGTGCAACCCGGATCAGATCCGGATGAAACTTGGTCAGACGTTAAAGCTTCGTTAAAGCTTTCGTTTAAATTGGATGTTGCCTTTATAATTATATATGAGGTATTCTTTTTTAAGCAGGGCCAAGAGATTGCTAAAAACAGACACTGGAATAAAAAAAAACTAAAACACTTAAACACTTTTGGGACACATTTTTAATAAATCTATAGTTACATTTATTGTGTAAAAGGAAACGCCCGCAATCATTTATATTACATTCCAACAGCAGGCTTTCTTTTATAGCTTTATTGAATTAAAACTTAAATGCAAGTGTCGAAAAAAAAAGTAGCACAGTATGTTACCAAGAAACTGGTATTCCTACCATCCCCGCCCACAGTGAAAAATTTAGTGTTGCCAAAGGCCTTACACTGACAGCTCCTTCTATAAATACTAAATAGATCTCTTGAGAAATGGGAAAAAAAGCTTCTCAAGTCATATTATTCGTCATTATTCTGTAGAATCAGGGCAAGTTTGTGCACATGACATCTCAGCCCTGTGTAACTGAGGTCATGTGAACGCCTTTCGACTTCAGGGAGCACCAGACTGTTTTATGGGGTACATCAAATGCAAAGGGTGACATCTAGTGGATGTAATGGTGTAATGATACCAATCTGAGACAAACATTTTTTATAGCAGGAAAAATACTACAAATGTTATAATATTTAAATAATATGTTATAATAAATAAAAAATTAACATTTGATTAAGATATAAATTGCTGAATCAATAAATTGGAATTTATTAACATCTCTAATTAGTAATTACTTAACAGTTCATTAGGGTAGGGACGCCATGGCATAGCGGTCAGCACGTCCACCTCACAGCAAGAAGTTCCTGGGCAGAACTCGGGTGTTTCTGTGTGGAGTTTGCTTGTTCTCCCTGTGCTTGACTGGGTTTCCTCCGGGTACTCTGGTTTCTTCCCGCAGTCCAAAGACTTATACACATTGGGCTGATGGACTGTTCCAAATTGCCCCTATGTGTGAGTGAAAATAGTTTTGTGTGTGTGTTGGACCTGTGATGGTCTGGCGAGCTGTTCAGGGTAGACCCTGGCTTTGCCAGGTGTCGGATAAGATAGGCTTCAGCCTCCTTACGACCCTCATAGAAGTAAGTGGTTCAGCGAATGAGTGAGCAAGTAATTGATGTAGTTGTGCCTTAAAACACCATCATCAAGATACAAGGATACATGAAATAAATCTGTAATACATAGCAATAAGTAAAAAATACAGTCCTAAAGTGTCCGTGGTTAATAAATGCCTTATAAAGAGTGTACCTAATAAACCTGTCATGATTTGTGTTGGTCTATGTGGGGCGTGAGTTGGTCAAAAGAAGGTAATGTACAAATGTGCGCTTGGAGGAAGTAGGGGACTGCTTTGTTGCCGTGGAAACGGGCAGGCAAGAAAACACACCCCCTTAAGGCCCATTCAGCCAACACTAAAACCTTAAAACATGTTTCCAACTCGCAGACAGACCACATCCATTACCACACTGCATTCACGAAACACTGCAGTCTAATTTCAGAAGAAAAACTCTTCGAGAAGCAGCGATGCTCCCAGTACAACATGCGATGGGGCGCCGCTGATATGTTTGTTTTTACCTAGAGAGCCATAGTGATGACATTTCAAGCAGCATAAGCGCTCTGCATTTCCTTTCCCCAATCAGACCTGAGTGTCACAGCAAATGGCAAAGCCGTTTTTATGCTAGATCCCCCATGTGGAGAAGGGTTATACGGCCAGAGTCTAAATTGTTCAGCACAGATGGTGGTACTAATGCAGTATTTCTCATTCCTGATGGTTCAAGCAAGTTTTGATATTTTTTCATTTTTTGCTATACTGAATTAATCCTACAAGTGAAATTA
Organism: Neosilurus hyrtlii; assembly: GCA_028564935.1. Classification (NCBI taxonomy): domain Eukaryota; kingdom Metazoa; phylum Chordata; class Actinopteri; order Siluriformes; family Plotosidae; genus Neosilurus; species Neosilurus hyrtlii. The sequence continues at coordinate 2,933,620 of JAOUQZ010000012.1, read as the reverse complement.
TCATCTGTGCATTGAACCCATCCAAAGTCAGCACACAAACACACACCCATATATACCGTGAGCAATGCTATATATAATATTCTATCCATACACACGGGATATGAGCAACCATGCATTCTGATTGGCTAATCATCTACTAGGATATTACTACATATACCATAAGTGGATACGTCACCACAGAAAAAAACTCATGCTAATCGCTAACTATCGCAACAAATCGCAACTAATGCTAGCTGGCCGGCACTTGCATTCATTTTAGCCTTATTTCATGAAAAAGAAAAAAACTAAAAATTTAATTTGGAACGAAAGTATTTGATCTTAAGAACCGTATATATTTTTTTTTTTTTTAATTTGCTTTTTGACTAAACATGACTTAATTGGCCTGCTGTAAGGAACAGGCCTCCGATCATCAGTTCCGCCTGATGCGTGACCAGGGATGGGGGTCATCCTCAGCAGAATAACGACTGGGATTACCGTGCCAACCGCTAACGTTAGCCAGATGGCTCTTCCGTTCATTCTGGACTTATTTCACGAAAAGAAACAACATTTCCGTTAAGTATGTGAGTGTAAAACCATTTATTCATTCATTCGTTTTCTAAGCCACTCCAATCCTAATTAGACACAAGGAGGCTGGCACCCAACTCAGCCAACTCTGGGTGAAGGCTGGGTACACCCTGCACAGCTTGCCAGGCCATCGCAGGGCCAACACTCACACAACCATTCACACTCACATCTAGGGGTGATTTGGAACAACCAATCAACCTACTGTGCATGTTTTTATACTGTAGGAGAAAACTGGAGTACCCGGAGGAAACCTGCACAAACACGGGAGAACATGCCATCCAAACTCCACACAGAAAGGCTGTGAGGCGAACGTGCTAACCACTGCGCCACCGTCAAAAAAACAATATATATATAAATACATAGGCACTGCCTAAAAGCCGAGATCTGAAAGTGCTTGCATGTGTAGGTCTACAAAAACGTGCATGCATAAAGTAAAAGGCGACACTGCAAAGTGCAAGTGTTCTCAGCGCCAACGGCAATATATTTTTCCCGCCATTGCCTTCATTTATAAGGCCGCCCATGTGGGCACGTGAGCACGGACGCGGCAACAAAATCGAGCTCATGGCTTTGTGACAGTTGCATAAGTACGAAGCTCCGCAAATCATTTTAAAAATATAAATTTATTAAAATAATTTCAATAAAAATTCTTTATTTCTCACAATCCAGTAAGAGAGCATAGAATAAAATAGATATTTATATTATTCTTGTCATATATGCTGCGCATGTACGCTTTAAAATTGTGGAATAAACAGTACTCAACCCTCCACGATTGTGTGTAAAAAAAAAAAAAAAGGAAGAGAGTAGGAAATGAACATACTTTAGACTTGTAGCCTACTGTGTATTCCCGACTGCATGCTGGCAAAAACTGATTTAGGTTTATTAGAGAAACCAGGGCTAGCAAAAATAAATAAATAAACAAAAAATGAGGAATCCCCGAGAGCTGGACTGTAAAACACTGAATTAAATATTTAAAAGTAACAGATCTCATTGTGCATGTACAATATCACTTGAAACTTATGTGCAATTTGTAAACATAACCCCCCCCCCCTTTAATCAGTGAAGCTACAGTGCAGATCACTGATAGATAATTGTATCGGTGGCTCCATCATACATTTCAACAAGAAGTCTGAGAATCAAGTCGTATAAAACTTCTGCTGTAAAATTAAACAATAAGAAAATAACTGCCTCCCTTTGCCATTTCTAGATAATACATGTATTCATCTTCATGTTCAGTTTGCCGACTAGTAGCCGATGTTTACACCATCCTGATGAAATATTAAATGTCGCGTTATTCTTGAACGTTGTTGGAAAATAAAACAGTGCGATTGGCACCCCGACAAATTCACAGACGCACAGACGGAGCGGTGCTGGATCACGGCGAATTTGTACTTACACGACTGATAGTCTTATTTACTTTCGCCATTACGGTTGATGGAAAAACGATTATGCCTGGATGGCGGCCATCAAGCTTCCTTGATAAACTCGGATTACAGACAAATCAATTACTCGGGTGTTTTGTTTAATTTTTTTTTCTTTTATTCTCCAAGTTAATTCAGAAGTTATAAAAGAAGTGCAGATAAAAAGGATGACAAATGAGAGAAGCAGAATTGTCTACATGTGGCAAAGAGTTATGAAAATAGGATTAATGTATTATATTTGTAGTATATACAGTATACTGCACCCCATCATTTCTTTAATTTTTTGTTGTAGATAAAAATTAATTAGTATTCTGTTAATCCTTAACACTGCAAAGGCACATCTTAATAATGTCGTAGTAACATATAATCATTTCAAGAATATAATTAAAAACAAACAACTAATCTATGGCTAAAGAAAAATATATACCAATTTTTTTTACAATCTGTACCAATTAGGGAAAAATACAATAATTTCTAGCACAGGTGTCAAACTCAAGGCTCGCGGGCCAAATCCAGCCCGCCATCTCATTTTATGTGGCCTGCAAGAGCTTTCGAAGAAAATGATTATCGTACATTCTTTGCATCGACCATTACCATGAAACCTAATTCATCATCCTTCCACTAGGTGGCAGCAGCCTTCATTCAGTTATTCATTCATTTTCTGAAACACTTAACTGTACTTAGCGTCGCAGGCAGGCTGGCGCCCATCTCAGCCGACTCTTGGCGAGGGCGGGGTAATGGGTGGCCTTTTTTTAGCGGGGGTTTGGAGGCAGCCTATTTCAATTAAACAGCTTGTTATTAATGACTCGAGAAAGATTGCATGCTAGCTTGTCAGAAATTGCGAGTGAATAAAGTAAAAGAGGATAAAACGCCTAAACGAATCATTTTGCCATACAGATTCCATGGTTGCCCTTCAGTTAGTTTGAGACGTCAGAGACGTTCAGTGATTATTTGGTCCTCAGACACCTTTAAATTTAGTGATGTGGCCCTCAGTGAAAATGAGTTTGACACCCCCTGATTTATAGTCTAAAAATGTGACACTGGCCTGAAAGGGTAAACATTGACACAAAGTTGATCTTCAGTAATTCACAAACTTCTCTTACAGTACAAAGGAAAGTTTCCTCGGTACTGTCGTCAATAGCTTGCTCTTTGGGGACCCCGATCTACACCTTAAACACTGCTGGTAGCGCCACCTACTGTTAAACATGCTATACATAAATCATTCCTCGGGTATCACATTTCTGCTTTTTCCGTCTAACATGTCTGTCTCATTAACCCAGAGAATACAAGATTTTTGAGAAGGAAGACTTCGGATTTCGGAGTCTGGAATTCCCTGCATTAGGATCACTGAGGATCCTGAATGGAAGAAAGATAAATGTTAGTCAACCAAGGTACGATCACTAGAGCAACCAGGTCTCACTTCAAACTTCTGCCTGAGCTCATCGTTCCCGTCGTCCTCCTCTGGGATTGGCACGTTGTAGTACTCGCCCTCTTCCTGGTTTAGCATTTTATACCTAGCACAAACACACACAGCAACACCAAAAACCAAAAACACATTACAACTCTCTCAGACACTTGGCCACCGACACACTTCATTAAAATGAATGAGGCTGTGATGCTAAATTACTGTAAACAATATCATTAACAGGAATGACTGAGGAGATGAATGCATGCAGACACACACACACACACACACACAATTCTCACCATCCACATGCTGAACACTTCATAAGCTCGGACACTCCAAAAGACATAGAACCCATGAAGTCATTCCTGGTGGTTCTGTCCCAGTCCCAAACCTCTACGGAAAGCCTGCGGTCCTTGTCGGTTGGTTTCAGCTTACTGCCAACACATACAGCACAAACAAAGTGCCCTTACGCTATCTTTTCCGTAATGCGTGAGAAAACTTTATAGTGCAATGATCTAAAAATCGTAAAAACAGTGCAGAAAAAGAGTGCAGAACCATCATCAGTCAAGATGGCGGTGAATAACACAGACACGGACAACACGAGTAGAATTGGTAATAAATTGGTAAGTTTGGTTGTGAATCTGTTTGTGGTGCGATGAATTTTTGCTGAAACAATAATGAATTCATATAGCCATCAGTCTAATAGCGAAATCCAAAAGTTTACCCAGCTTCAGCTACTGCTTCAATGCACATTAACGCTTATATTATTTTCCATGCGCTACCCTAGTTTTACCTCTCTTGGAATCAAATGCCTTCTTCCAGTTTTTGACCCTGGATTTCGAGCTTTCTATAAATTGGCTGTCATTTGCATCCATCTTGAGGATGCGCACGATCGTGTCTCCGGTTTAAAATATAAAACAGATGAAAAAGATATACTAAGCTCGTGAGGTGGGTGGTTTTGCCAGGTAAATTGCAGTTAAAATAAGCTGATAGTATAAGATAAAACACATAAGGACTTGTGTTTGGCTGGCTTGAAACATAAGTTATTTCATGGTGAAATGGTCTTTAGTGTCTTCATATGGCCACTTGATTTCTTTACTCACAATGTGAAGGACTCGTTCCAGGTGGGGTTGAGTGAGGAGCGGATAGTCCTCGTCTTCTGCTTGGTCTCATTTTTGGGGTCAGGGATAAGCTTGAGCTTCACGTATGGATCAGACAATCCATTGGGGTCCATTGGGATCAGGTTCCTAGCCTCGCCCACTGCAAAGGGTCAAAATTATTCAAGAAATTAGCACAAGTCTACTGTATGTTACACCAGAAGACACAGAACTATACTTCATCCTAGCTAACTGAGAAATCACAAGGCTTAAAATATCAAGTGTTAAAAATACTATTATTACTAAAAGCAGGCGTGTGTAAATACGATATTTATTAAGTGTAGTCACTTGCTGTTTCCTATCCACCGTCTCAGTAGATTTGTTTTATTAGATTTTTTCTCGGGACCTACGAGGCTACAGTAGCTACATCATTTTGCAGCACACAAGCAAAACTGGTTTTATGTGAACTACATTTGGACATTTTGTGTAAACTCTATCATAAATTAATATGTCAAATAGACTCTGGACAAAATATACCAACAGACTAAATTCTGTAAAATAAGCAGTAGGGGTATAATGTTGCACTTATAACTCAAAAACACTGACAACACTGGATTCTCAGAATATTCTACATAAATTCTGAAGGAAGAAAAATAATGACTGTAAAGAGAACTATAAACAATGCAAAACAAGGTGCATTGTACTGGGCTCTCAGTAGCAGATAGCCATCATGCAGCCAACTTGCTCATTATACATTTCGACTCTATTGGTTGTGCACAACGGGACCCTGGTGGTCAAACCATACAAGTGCAGTACAGCCAAACATAGCTGTGTATCATGTGACTCTATACACAAATATTATTATTACACCACTAATATGTGACCTGAAATTAGCCCCAGTCTTTAACAATTAATCTAAATCTAAATACTGGTCACAGATTGCTTTATAGATTGTTATAGCAGTTTTTGGTGTGGGGCCGGTTATGTGTGTGGGGCCGGTGGTGTACTGGTTAGGATGCTGGGCTCATGATTGAGAGGTAGTGGGTTTAAATCCCAGTTAGACCCTTTGGAAGGTCTCAACTACAATTGTGCCTTAGCTTATAAATGGGTTCCAGTAAAAAAAAAAAAATACTGGAAAGGTAACCTGCGATGGACCAGTGTCCCATTCAGGACTAGTTGAACTCCTAAGTTGCTTCACGCTACATAAACCGGTTTTGCCCAGCCTACACTTGTTCTTACGACTCTAACTCTTCGTAAAACACAGTATTTATGGCTCTAGGTTATGGCTATTCCCAATTTTTACAACTGCAGCTTTAGGTTATGCTTAGTCCTTATAGCTCTAGCTCTTGGTTGTGTCCAGTGTTTTATATCTCTAATTCTTGCTTACAGCAAGGTTTACAACTGTAGTCCTTGATTACACCCAGTCTATAGAGCGCAAGTTCTTGTCACCACAAAGTCTTTGATTAAACCCAGTCTTGACAGCACCGGTTCTTCCTTGTGTCCTATTTTTAAAGCTCTAACTCTTGGTTACACCAAAGCGTCAGAGCACTAGTATTTATCACACCAAGTTTCGAACTGATGGTTTGAACCAGTCTTTACAAATCTGGCTCTCGGTGATTTCTAGTCTCGATAGTCCTATTTCTTCACTAGACCTTATCTATACAGTTCTAGTTCTTGAGCTTCATGCTTTAGCAGTTGTCTACATCCAGTCTCTACAGCTATACCTCTTGGTTATGTCTAGTCTCAAACGCTCTAGTTAGGTAGCACAATAAATTGCCAGGTAAATAAAATATGCTAACTAAATAAAAGTTGCCTTTGTTTCACTCAGGTCTTATTGCTCTTATACCTGGTCACACAGAGGCTTTACAATTCTTATTTCTTGGTCACACCCGGCCGTTGGTTAGTCCATGGTTGTGCAACCTCCAGTATTTATGCTCAAGTTTTTGTCTATGCCAATGTTTACTACTGTAGCTTGATATAATGCCCAGTCTTTATGGCTCTACTTTTTGGTTATTATCCACCATCTTTACAGGTCTACCTCTTAGATAAACCTATTATTTATGGCAAAAAGTATATTTATGTATACACGATATACAATACTGAAGACACACATTAATTGAGTCACACCAGGTGACGCTATTTGCCAACCATGGCATAAATTAGCACATAGTCCTTGGGCAACTGTCAAGAAGCAGAAAGACAAGTCAGACTCTTGAAGAAAAACAAGCTACAGGGCTCTGGAGACGTATTTCTGTTTCCATTTCTGAATGTACAAACATGTAGGAACACTCATATATTACAGACAGGAATATGTGTGTGTGTGTGTGTGTGTGTGTGTGTGTGTGTGTGTGTGTGTGTGTGTGTGTGTGTGTGAGAGAGAGAGAGAGAGAGACAAAGAGAGAGAGAGATGTGTATATGACAGGTCCTCTGAATATGCATTTTGTTTGGATAGCGCACAACAGTATCTAGCATTGCCAGCAGGATCACATGCTTGTTATACAAGTAATAAGCCACACAGTGAGCTCATTTAGATGTAAAACGCAGAAATGTGTGTCATGATGCTATCGCCGCTTGTTGTCAGGTAACGTCCAACACTACAACATATTAGTATGCAAGAGGAAACACCAAACATTATTGCAAATTCTCTCTCACTGTCCAATGTAGGGATGGCACAGTAGTGTAGTGGTTAGAGTGTCCACCTCACAGCAGGAAGGTCCCGGTTTCAATTCCTGGCATTTCTGAATGGAGTGTGCATGTTCTCCCTGAGCTTGCGTGGGTTTTTTCAGGTTTCCTCTGACTGTCCAAAGACACGTGCATTAGGTTAATTGGCTGTTCCAAATTGCCCCTAGCCCCTAGGAATCGCTCCTAGGTACCATGCCGTCGCCTAGTGTTGGCTGAGATAGGCTTCAGCCTCCCCAAGACCCTGGTAAGATTAGGTGGTGAGCGAGTGAGTGTACCATGTAGTTTACATTTCCGGTATGCATGTATCTGCATAGTATATTAGTGTTATTACATATATCAAAATTACCTCTATTTTCTACACTACAAGTTGCTCCCCTGCTTACAAAATGTACACAGACCGTCACTGTATAAATCATTACTGGTTATTTCATCATACACTTTAATTTTTTACAAAATTACAATATGTGCTGACTAGGTCATAATGCTCCCTGCTCCAAATTTCCTAAAGGTGAAAGTCTGCTTTAGGAAATGTAACATACGCTGCACAGACATCTGCCCAAACCCACACAAAGGTTACATTTTGAATATTTAAAACTTCACACTGAAAATGGGTAAATGCAAAGGAGTGCCCGGTTAGCCTTTGTTAAGCCTGAAGAAAAAAAAAAAACAGAACACTGAATGCAATACATACATAGGAGCAGATATAGTGAGTGCTGGATCTCTATAGTGCAGTGATGGCCTTGTGGTTAAGGCTTTTTGGTTGAAGTACCACCAAGCTGCTATTATGTGGTTTTTAAGCTGCTATTATGTTGTTTTTAGCACTTAACAACGGAAAAGCTTCAGCCATGGGCAAATGTAAATCTCTATAGTACAAACATGGAACGTATATATATATATATATATATATATATATATATATATATATATATATATATATATATATATATATA
>JAOUQZ010000012.1:2890185-2903862 GCA_028564935.1 Neosilurus hyrtlii | reverse complement strand
CTTGTTTGTAGGTGACCAAATACTTATTTTACAGAGGAATTTACCAATTAATTCATTAAAAATCCTACAATGTGATTCCTGGATACATGTGATGAAAATTGGAGAACTTTCTCATCTTTTAAGTGGGAGAACTTGCACAATTTTTTGCCCCACTGTAAGATCCTACAACTTGAGATCCTCCAACAACAACAACATCAACAACAAGTATCTTGGTCTCTATATCTGACCTGAAGAAGGCAGGGGAGATCATCTTACTGAGTTATAACAGACTTTAAAAAAAGAATGTGTGGGAAATGGAAATATATATTGGGCAGACAGCATAAGAAAACAGAGCGTCGCGGTGGTAAGAACGTCTGCCTCACAGCAAAAAGTTCATGGGTTGGATTCCTGGACTCAGTGAGAGTTTCTGTGTGGTGTTTGCATGTTCTCCCTGTGCTTGTGTGGGCTTCCTCTGGGTATTCCAGTTTCCTCCCACAGTCCAAAGACATGCATATTAGGATAACTGGCTGATCCAAATTGCCCCTAGCTCTAAGTGTGAGTATGATTGTTTGTGTGTTTGTTGCCCTGCGATGGTCTGGTAAGCTGTTCAGGGTGCACCAGCCTCCCCATGACTGAAGAAGGATTAAGCGGTTCGGCAAATGACTGTGTGATAAAAAAAACCAAAACACTGAAATCACACAAAGCGTTTGCATAGATTATTGACAGTATATTACGATCACAAAGGAAGATATTTTACTGGGTGTATAATTAACAATTATTCGCTGAAGCCAAGGTGCATGTCATTGAATTGTCAGTTCTATGAGGAACTCATAGTAAAAATCAATGGACTGTTCAAATCAGCGACACCCCCAAGCTGGAGACGAATAATTGTTTTAGTATATACAGAAACATCCCATGCGATGGCCTGGTGAGCTGTCCAGGGTGTACCCCGCCCTCGCCCAGAGTCGGCTGAGATGGGAGCCAGCCTCCCCCGTGAACCTAATTAGGATTAAGCGGCTTAGAAAATAAATAAATAAATAGAAAAATAAGCAACAAAGCACGCTGAAACAAGATTTTTGTTGTTTATTATTCAAATCTCTTTTGGCATGAGTTCCAAACAAACATCTGAGAAGTTATCTCTTGAACTCAGTTTAATAGACACATAGTTTATTTTCGTATATTTTCACCCTGACAGAGGCAGGTCAGGTGAGCTCCGAGAGCTTAAAACAGAAGTACACGTGTAGCCGACAGTGTCTGTATTCAGTTTCGTACATAATACTCGGAAACATAAGTGAACCACGCTCCATAAATATGTTTTAGTATATACTACATGGAAACACAAGAAAAAAGTAAGTAAAATGAAAAAAATACATATATAGGTTGGTTTTTTTTATGTTAAAGCATGATGATGATGATGATGATGATGATGATGATGATGACACAACATGAACAACTCGCCAGACTATCACACACACACAACCATTCACACTCACATTCACACCTAGGGTCGATTTGGAACAGCCAATTAGATTAATGTGCATGTCTTTGGACAGTGGGAGGAAACCGGAGTAACTGGAGGAAACCCAGGCAAGCACAAGGAGAACCCCCGGGCATAGGAAACGAATCAAGGACTTTCTTGCTGTCTGGTGGGTGTGCCACCTGACAGCAGACCAATCAGATTGCACCATTCCTGTGTAGTATGTCCTAATATTTGATAGTTGGCATTTTTCAAATTTGCATACTAAAGGAATATTATAAAAAGGATTTCTCAACTTGTCCATTTAGTCAAAAACGTCCGCATTTGGCTGCGAGTCTTCCAGGAAAATGATCTTGTTAAAATTTAAACAGATGTTCAGACAGTGTTTGAGAAGTCAGAAGAAACGTAGAGGAAATCTACTCTGGCGGGAAAAAAGACTTCAGTTTTGCTTAGTGCAGACTCATCCTGCAAGGTTTAAGACCTCCCTATTAAATATCTTATATGTTTCTGCGAATTTGCACTGGCATGCATGAACGTGCTAATAAAGCGCTTAGCTGTAGACTCCACTGGGAGCAATGTGGTGTAGCACAAGAAAACAGTGCTAACCACTTCTTCGCACTCACTCACTCACTCGTTCACCAGTCCGCTTAATCCTACTAGGGTCGTGGGAAGGATGAAGCCCGCCGACACTGGGTGGGTACACCCTGAAGAGCTCGCCAGACCAACACACATAGCAATTCACACTCACAATTTGGAACAGCCACACAACCTACCGTGCATGTCTCCGGACTCTGGGAAGAAACCGGAGTACCCAGAGGACACCCATGCAAGCATGTAAAGAACACGCAAACCCCACACAAAAACAACCAAGCCCGGAACATACTAAGCAGTACATCACCGTGCTGGCCATGCTATCTGATATAAGTAGGAAGCTTTCCAGTGCGAAAAAATCTCATGAAATAAAGAACACATGCTAACAACGTTTTCCTGATGTAGCCTCGTGTGTTTTTCCAAAGAATGCTCTCTTTTCCACTTTTAAGACAGTCTGTGGTTTAATTGTGTCGTATCCTTTCATGTCTCAAAATGAACAGGCTCTAATTAGCTGGTTGCGTTGTACGTATGTGTGTGTGTGTGTGTGTGTGTGTGTGTGTGTGTGTGAAGTCTGAGCCAGCTGTACTTAGTCACGGACACCCACACACAGCTGATGTTAAAAAATAAGCTCACGCTTTTCCTTCTTTTCTTCATCAGGCTACGCTTTTGCCCCCCACCCCCAACTCCCCCCCTCTACAGCAACCGTTTTCTCTGCTAGCCTTGAGTCCCTTTGCTCTAGTTTCCACTTGCACTTCTTTCTCTTTCCCTAACAATATAAAAGCAACAAGCAGCAATCTGGCAGCACATCAGGTCTCCATCGCTGGGAGGCAAATGGCCAAGAACGTTAGTGACCAGCACCATCAAAGAGAAATTCATGTGATGACCACCAGAGACAGTAAATCTTTAATGGACATATAGTTTAGTATTTTATTGATGCTATGTCCTGAAAGGGCTTTTTGCTAGCGTACACAGTACACACCTAACAGAATTTCTGCAATTTTATGAATGTGTATAATAATAAGCATTTGTACATTTTAAACAAAATTTTAAAAATTTACTCTAAAGCACTGAAGGCCACATTCCCAAATTTCGAGGTCACCAAGGCCGAATAATCACTCAACATTGATTCAAAAAGGCAACCATGAGATCTGCATGACTACATTATTTGTGTACGCATTGTCCTCTTATTCCTTATTCGCTCGGCCTGACCAGGATCGTGGGGAGGCTGTCTTTGTGTGGCGTTTGCATGCTCTCCCAGTGCTTGTGCAGGTTTCCTCCGGGTGCTCAGGTTTCCTCCAACAGCACAAAAACATGCCCATTAGGCTACCTGGCTATTTGAAATTGCTCCTAGGTGTGAGAGTATAAATAAGTCTCTATGCCTGCAGATGGCAATCATCTGTATAAGCCATTAAACAGAGACACCAGAATAATTGATTAAAACGTCTCTCGCTCGTTCATCCCAGACGGATTTGTACAGCCAAATATGGCTAATAGGAGCCCTTGGTCACTGCTCAAAATGGGTGACTTCCTCATTTGCTTGCTTTCATTTCGTTAACCTCAGTAGCCAGTTAAAATGACTTGTTTCACCGACTGACTTGTCACACAGTCAACACTCGGAATTGGCTAAAAATTAGCTTTTGGGTGGCAAAATGCAGGACAGTCAGGCAACTGATGCTTTAAAGGCACAATCAGTGCAGTTCAGGACGGCATGGTGGTGCAGTGATTTGCACGTCCGCCTCACAACCGGAAGGGTCTGGATTCGAGCCATGAGCACAATCAGGGCGTTTCTGTGTGGAGTTTGCATGCTTGCAAAGGTTTTCTCAAGATACTCTGGTTTCCTCCCACAAACTTGCAAATTATTCTGATCCAAATTGCCCCTAGGTGTCATGTATTATAAGCTATTGATTTATTTATTAAAATTTAAATATACCTATTTATCTACTAACAGTGTGGTTGGCATGTCCGCTTCACACTAAGAAGGAAATGGGTTTGCGTCCTGGGCCCGGCTTTGTGTGGAGTTTGTACTTTTTCTTAGTGCTTGTGTGGGTTTCCTCTGGGTACTCAGGTTTCCTCCAACAGTCCAAAAACATGCACATTAGGCTAACTGGCTGTTCCAAATTGCCCCTAGGTGTGAGTGTGAATGGTTGTGTGTGTGTGTGTGTGTGTGTGTGTGTGTGTGTGTGTGTGTGTGTGTTGGCTCTGCGATGGTCTGGCGAGCTGTCCAGGGTGGACCCCTCTCTCACCCAGTGTTAGCTAAGATAGGCTCCACCCCTTCCTGTGACCCTTTCAGGATTAAGCAGTTCGGCGAGTGAGTGAGTGAGAATCTTTGTAGTTCATCCTAAAGATGTTCAGTAGGGTTAAAATCAGGGCTTACTCTCCAACTTTGGTGCAGCATGTGTTCAGGGGTGAGGTCATGATGGAACAGGTTTGGGCCCCTTTTGGTCCCGGTAAGGGGAAACTGTAATGCTACAGTATAGGACAACCTACACTACTGTGTGCAGTGATTTGAATTTGGAAAAATTTGGATTATTTACGAAATGGAGTTACAAGCTTCTAATATAACGTGAATTTAAAAAGTACGAGATTTTGTTGTAGTAAAACCTATTAAGTCAACAAGTTTTTAGCAATCAGCTGAGGGTTGCTAAGCAAAAAATGTAGTTCTGGTCATTTTATATATATCAGCATCCAATATTTCGAGATTTCCCATATAATTTACAGACATGGGGTAATTTTTCTTTTCTTTCTTTTTTTTTTTTTAAAGAAATACAGGTGCCCCAAATTATTGACATTATTTGCAGCTTTGTTTGAAAAACCTGTTCAAACCTGGTATGAATGATCAACTGGTCAAAAATGTCACAGCTAGAAGAGATAAATGATTTATTAATAAAATCTGATATAAAACACGTTTCTTTGTAAAGTGTATGCTTATTGAGAGGCGAATTTTATTTGTCGTCATATTCTCAACGCACTAGGTTTTCGCTCAGAACTCAAGATATCGCTGTGACGGTTAGGAGTCCACAAACCTTTATGTGGCCATACAACACATTAATACAAACAGGCAAGCATTCAACTCTGTGGTGGTGTAATAACAAATATTCTGTAAGATTTCACACAGTATTTCGTCAGAATTTAGTCTGTATTATCTACAAATATAAATAAAATTCAAAGTGAGATAAGATCAGATTTTATCTGAGACATTTCCATGCAATGGCAGTTTTATAAACACTCATTACAGTCCCAGACGGTCTTTCAATGAGACCACTTCAGCCCGAATGACCAGTTAACAGGGATGAATTTACAAAAGTCCCAGAAATGTAGTCAGTGCAGCCGCGGGGAAATATTCAGTCCGGAATCAATCCTGAACAAATGTGTTTACTGTAAGGAGTGCACAGTCAGAAGGGAACCGCTGCCCTGGGAATCAGATCCATTAACGCTACCGCGACCCAACACTGACCTGCTGAGCATTAAACTGACCTGAGAGGAAGCGCCTGCGCTGCTACGTGTCCCTGTGGCCTCTGCGCTCATTATGGACTGTGATGGAGTCTTAAACATAACTCACAGACACAGAGCTGATGATGGCTTTAGTGCTTCAGTAAAAGATAAGGAAAGTTCCGCAGTATGATTCATGCTTGAGTAGAAAAAACAAGTCTGTTCATTTTTTTTGTCGTTCCTACTTTAAATATCTCATCCATTTTGAAAATAGAAATTAAAAGAAAAGCATTATATGCATTGGCTCGATTTGACATGAGAACCAATGTAATGCGAGGCAACCCGGACTTGGGAAATTATGGTGTGAAAAACGTCTCCCAGCCATATGTAATTCTTATAGACCACAACCAGTGTGAGACTCAGCACAGCAACATAACAACAACAATCATAGCTGTTAGTCCTTATATCTGTCTCTATATTGGTTCAGCCATGACTAAGTGTCCATTCACACTAGCAAGTAACAAGGTGCTGACATCGCTTAGAGTTGTTTCATTGTAAACACCCCTTTATTGCTTGGGGGCACTAAACTATTTAATACTGTAATAAACACCAGTCAGATGAAACACTGCAGGTCAACAAACCAGCACCAATCATAACCCTTTATCCCTCAATTGCTCTGTTTTACAAATAACAATTATTCACTCACTTCTGCTAGGATCGCAGGATTTCATTTGACACCGGGTGAAGGTGGGATACACCCTGAAAAATTCGCCACACCACAACCATTCACACCCAGGAGCAATATGGAATATCCACTTTAGCCTAATATATATCATTGGACTGTGGGAGGAAATTGGAGAACCCGAATGAAACCCACACAAGCACTGGGAGAGCCTGCAAACTTCACACACAAACACCTATGACAGCACCTGCTCCAGTGACCGTCTACTTGAGATAATGTCTATCAATACCGAGAGAGCAGAGCAATCAAACTGCACCATTGCAGTGTAGTATATACCAAAATAAAAGAATCTTCTTCTAGTTATAAACGAAAAAGTAAAAGGAAAGTATAAACAAAAAAAAAAATTATATATTACTTGTCATTAGAATCTGCCGATTTACTAAAGTATTAAGACCACATTCCGAGTTGCTATAATGTTTCACTAGTCAGGTAATTTTTTGACAGGGTGAAATTTCGGGAGATTAAAAGTCCTTTTATATGAAATATGTTTGTTTTACCTCTTTACATGAGCAAAGGTAGCCTGACAATAAAGTTATTTCACTAACATGCATAAATGTGAGGGGGAAAAAAAAGAAGAAAAAAAGCATAGCATGGTAGGTATATCTCACATATATGGCTTGAGAACAAGGGGATGCAGTTGCAAATAAAATGGTTTTATGATAAAGTTCAGGTAGATAAGCCCATATGTCAGGCAAACACACCAAAAGGTTTAAGGTCACTAACTAACAGTCCTTATAGCAAGCACAGATCAGAACATGGTGTGACAGACAGGTATAACATGAGCAATGTCAGAGGGAGGCCTAGATAAACAGGCAATCAGGGGAAACATGGACAAATCAAGGGTCAAAGTTACGCTAAACAGGCATAAATCACACACACACAGTCACAATGTCAGAGGCGAAGCAAAGGGCTTAAGAGATCAATAGAACTAGATCACAAATACCTGGAATCAGTTTAATACACAAGGCTCAATAAGATACACCAACAGCGTAACCGAATCAACACTTCGGAACACAAATACCAGACAACATTCATTTTGTGTGTGCATGGGGTAATGTAATTTTAATTTCTTTTTCAATTATTCTCAAGAGATTAGTTATTATTAATCTAAAATGACCTGAGACAGTGAAGTGAGTCAGAATTCAACACATCTTCAGTGATGTGTAGTAAAATGCTTTGCTCAGGAAGCCAACAGAAGCTTTCTTGAGTTTAAACATTTCTGAGGTTTTAACTTTGAGATTTCTAAAGGAAATGAAATGACAGCATGAAGGTCAGTAGGAACGTTTATTCATACTTTACAGATTACTGATAGAATCCTAGATCAGTTTGTTTCCTTTATTTTGTATGATACACAGCTGATGGGTAACAGTAAATAAGGGCACAGCACGCAACAAAAGTGCAGCATGTCTCGCAGTCATGGGTTTGACCTTTCAACCTCTCAGGTGGTACAAACACGGAGCTGTACTGGGCCCTTACCACTGAGCTGTCTCAGAAAGGAAGAAAGAAAAAGGAAAGAAAAATGCATATAGAAGGAATTAAAGAATGACAAATGTAAAGAAGGGGAAAAAGGAAGAGTAAAGAAAGAAAGAAAGAAAGAAAGAACAATAGAAGCTAAGAAAGGAAGAGGTAAAAAAGAAATTAAGAATGACAGAAGTATAGAGAGAAAGAAAGAATGATAGAAGTAAAGAAGAAAAAAAAGAAAGGAAAAAGTAAAGAAAAAAGAACAATAGAAATAAAGAAGGAAAGAAAGAACAGAGGAAAGAAAATAGAAGGAAGGAGACAAAGAAAGAAATAACTACAGAAGTAAAAAAATGAACAAAGATGTAAAGAAAAAAAGAAGAAAAAAGAAACAAACAAGTAAAGAAAGAAAAAGAAAGGAAGAAAGAAGTAAAAAAAAGAAATTAAGAACAACAGAGGTATAGAAAGTAAGGATGAAGTAAAGAAAGAAAGAACAACAGAAGGAAAGAAGGAAAGAAAGCTAAAAAGAAAGAAAAGAAAGAAAGGAAGAAATAAAAAGAAAATAAAGATCGATCGAAATAAAGAAGGAAAGAAAGAACAGAGGAAAGAAAAAAGAAGAAAGGAAAGAAAGAAAAATAGAAACAAAGTAGTAAAGAAAGAAAGAACAACAGAAGTAAATAAATAAACAAAGAAGTAAAGAAAGAAAGGTATAAAGAAAAAAAGAAAGAAACAAGTAAAGAAAGAAGTAAATGAACAAAGAAGGAAGAAAATTAAAGAAAGAAAAAAGAAGAAAAAGAGATAAAGAAAAAAGAAAGATTAAAAAACAGATGAAGTATTAATTGGTTTTGTTCCCTCATGTCTTTACTGTAATTAATCAGTCGAGCACTTTCAGACTTGTTCTTTAGTCCAGAATCAAAGGTTCTGATTTCACTAATCCCTCGATTTCAACCTCAACTCTCTGTAACATTACATTATTCCTAAACAGCGCCACCATCGGTTCACTGTGTAACCCTCTAGCGTTAATCCAGGATTTCATTAAATAAAGGAACGAGAGAGCAAAGCTAACACAATTAACTCCAGCAGGCTCAAGGCGTCACTTTTATGGAAAGTGCAATGCAATTATGCAATTATACAGGAACCGACATAACAATCTGTATGAATACAACGAGAGAATGAATTCCCCCCAACAGGCAGAGAAATAAACCAGAACTAATGAAGTACAGGATATAAAATATTGTGAACGTGGCACAGTCAACACATCTTCATTGCTAATGGTTTAAACTTTTTTGCAATTGCTAAACATATTGCATAGGTAATGGTACACCATCTCCGTTACCACTCTCACACACACACACACTTGACGAACAGGCGCCACAGGTGGCCATGGCTGTCAGACAGAGGAAGGTGTGTGTGTCTAAAGATAGCACCATTTCAGCTACAGGCTACGATGACACCATAAAAATCCCCTGTACTTATATTTTTTTCGTAATAATTGAATACAATATGAGGAACAGCTATTTCACTGAGATACTCTATGATCCAGCATTTAGCCACGCCTCCTACTCTACCTTTGAAAAGCTAACAAGGGTCACAGAGCTCAAACAGGCCATGGCGCCTGCAATGGAAATGACAGGCATTGAGGTTCGACAGGCCACTCTTGCCTTAGTAAAATGGTTAGGTAATGAGATCACACAAGCCACGCCTCCCTATGGTAAACCTGTCACTTCCACAGAAGAGGTGTAGAGGTCACACATGCTATGGTTCATGCCTTTGGTGAAACTTATAAGCAATGGTAGGCGCAGGCCATCAGTGGATGTGACAGATACAGAGGTCAAAAAGGCCACGCCTTTTCCGTGACACAAACAGGCATAAAGGACATAAAGGCCATACCTCATCAGAGGAGATTACAAGATCACAAAGGTCCAACAGGCCACTCCTGTTTCGGTCTAACTGACAGGCAGAGGTTGCATCATCGATGCCTCCATTAATGAAACTGAAAACCACTAAGGGAAGTGTGACTGTTCAGATTTCTGTTGATGACTGCAGAGACGCCTGTCAGTTCTAGTGAAATAGCCATGGCTTGTATCTTTGTCGGTTCCATTGAACAAGGCATGGCCTATGTGACCTTTGTGCTTGTTAGTTTTACTACGAGAGGTGTGGCCTATGTGACCTTTGAGCATGTCACTCCTACTAATGGAGGTGTGGCCTATGTGACCTTTGTGCTTGTCAATCCTACTAATGGAGGTGTGGTCTATGTGACCTTTGTGTTGATCAATTCTACTGAAGGAGGTGTTGCCTACGTGACCTTTGTGCTTGTCACTCCTACTAATGGAGGTGTGGTCTATGTGACCTTTGTGTTGATCAATTCTACTGAAGGAGGTGTTGCCTACATGACCTTTGTGCTTGTCACTCCTACTAATGGAGGTGTGGTCTATGTGACCTTTGTGTCAATTAATTCTACTGAAGGAGGTGTTGCCTACGTGACCTTTGCGCTTGTCAATTCTACTAATGGAGGTGTGGTCTATGTGGCCTCTATGATGGTCAGTTCTTCAGAAGGAGGTGTGGCTAATGTGTCCTTTGTGGTGGTCAATTCGACTGAAAGATGTGTCAAGTATGTGACCTTTATGCTTGTCAATTTTACTAAACGAGGTGGGGCCTATGTGACCTCTGTGATGGTCATTTCTACTAAAGTAGGTGTGGCCTATGTGACTTCTGTAAAGGTCATTTCTTCTAAAGGAGGCGTGGCCTATGTGACCTTTGCGCCTGGCAGTTCTACGGCAGGAAGTGTGTCCGATGTGACCCTTGTGCCTGTTGGTTCTATTAAAGAAGGTGTGGCCTATGTGACGTTTGTGGCTGTCAGTTCTACGGAAAGATGTGTAGAGAAATGTGTAGGTCACAGAGGCCACGGCTTTCTCTATGAAACTGACAGAGGGATCACAGAAGCCACGCCTCCTTAATGTGGATTACACTACCAGTGAGCATGTATGCACTGTTCACATGGTTTATCATAACCTAATGTTATTCTCCACTGAAGGGGAACACAATCTCCATTTCAGCACCTGTGACATTTATACGATTAGCAATATGCTAATATCAAAAGAACCAAGCGCCTGTGGCTAGGCTTTGAAGCTCCTCAAAGCTATTTTCTGTCATCACAACAAAAGCTACTGTCTTTCAAATCAGATCACACAGACTACATCCCCTTTTCTGTGGAATAATATGGCTTCACCTGGCCCGGAGGATGGCGTTAAAAGCAAAAGGAGCTCCGTGTTAACATGTGATGAGCAGGTGCACAACCCGCCACACTGCTCTCGTTTGTTCAATCACCGGAACCTTTCATTTACATATTCATCACCGAGGACAGCTTCACACATCATGCATTAGTCATTAGCGGCTATGTTTAATATTCATCGCTTCACACTCCATCGTTGGCTTCGTCACATGTCGGTCAGTTTCGTGCTTCGACGAGATTGGTCAACTCGCACATGACAGAGTGACGGTGTTACATAACAAAGCAGCAGGCGTCGGTACACATCCTTCCTCTGATAGTGTAATAAATTCAAGGCGGAAAAAAGAGCAGCTTCAAAAGAAATACTGGAGATAAAACCAAAAGCAGATTTGTAAGACTTTGATGCTCAACAATTTCCAAACTGCAATGGAAGAGAAATAGAAAGATCGGATCAGCGAGGAAAGCAAGAGAAGTTACAGGTCCGAATGATAGTGATAGTAGTATAAAAACAATGCGGTTTATCATGGTGGTGTAGTGGTAAGCACATCC
Organism: Neosilurus hyrtlii; assembly: GCA_028564935.1. Classification (NCBI taxonomy): domain Eukaryota; kingdom Metazoa; phylum Chordata; class Actinopteri; order Siluriformes; family Plotosidae; genus Neosilurus; species Neosilurus hyrtlii. Next base: position 2,892,408 of record JAOUQZ010000012.1, on the reverse strand, counting down.
GCCTCTCAGCATGAAAGTCCTCGTTTCAATTCCCAGGTTCGTGGTGTTTCGGTGTGCAGTTTGCATGTTGTCCCCGTGCCTGCGTGGGTTTCCTCCGGGTACAGTCCAAAAACATGCACAATAGGCTGATTGGTGGTTCCAAATTGCCCCTAGGTGTGAGTGTGGTTGGTTGTGTTATGTGTTGGCCCTGCAATGGCCTGGAGAGCTGTTCAGGGTGTACCCCGCCTTCGCCCAGAGAGGGCACAAGCCTTCCCTCAAAATTAGCATGAATTTTTTGAATCTCAGAAAATTAAAACTGCATCAGGATTTTTTTTTGTTTACTTACAAAGTGAAACAACGTACCAAAGAATACTTCCAAATTATTGCAGGATATATCCTAAATAAAGCTAAAATTAAATAAACGTAGCCATGCTCGAAGCACCTGGTAAAAAAAAAAAAAAGTCCACCTTTAAAAGTTATCATAACTGAGATGAATGCCACTAATGAGCTCAATGTCAGCGAGGACACAGGTGTCTGCACACCACAACCTTCTCCTGCTAAACCCCAACCGTGCACTGACATTTCCCCTACAGAGCTGCTCCACCTCGGCTCAGTAACACTCGCCTACGCATCACTTCCTCCTGCAGATCGCCCACAGCGATGAGGCTCCCGATGTCGAGTGATTTAGCCGATCAGTGATCTGGGCAGTAATGTCACTTCCTGATCAAAATGATCGCATGCCGATGAGCCTGATATTTTTACTGTGTCAGAATGGAAGAGTACGAACAATAATCAAAGTGTAAACTGACAGCAATGTCTATTAGAGCACATTCTATTAGAAGAAATTCTCAAATCAGAAGGTGTAGTATGGACACCATACCGTGTACTATCACCGAGTTGTCACTTCTGTCCCCCCAGTGCAGCAAACTGGGTTATCAAAGCCGGCCATGTCTCTCACATGTTAAATAACCACTGCTGTCATTTGTAAAGAGTAGGCCATTGGGTTGCAGTCAGCTCGTTTCTGCCCTATGATGGCCATGCAAAAAAAATAATAAATAAATAAAAAAGGAAAAAAAAAAAATATATATATATTTATATATATATATATTCCCCCAACATCAGATGTGAACTCCGTATGCGACTGACAGGCTAACATTTGCTATATTTTGAAAGAATAACTTCCTGCTTAATAAAACCTAGAAGATGTGGAGCAAAAATACTCCCAATGCATTCATCGGGGTTAAAAGCACCATTCGTTCCCCTGTGTTTAATGATCCAAGCCGATAATCAGACACAGCAGATGAGACATGCTCGCTTCGCTACACTTGCCAGCGTCTGTTTATAAAGCACTGCTCTTAATACTGAATCAGACCGCATTTCGGAGTCAAGCATATCGTTTTTTCTTCTAAACATAATGGTCCCATTAATGTCACTGTAAATATCGAGTTGCGAGTGGATACTGTCAAAAGGAACATGATCTGCCATCTGCATATTGTTTTGGAAATGCTTGCTTCGGCAGAGGACTTGATGAAGATCCACACTGAGACATAAGGACGTGTTCAGACCTCCATGAAATCTGACACACACAAGTTAATTAAGAGGACGTTTAGTTTAACAACAGTCTTCACCCAGAAAGCGATCTTTCCCCCTTACATCCACTTATTGACACTCACATTCCCTTGGCACTGCCATGATTACAGTAATAATTCTGTCCAGTGAGTTGCGCTGAGCGGATTAAGTTATGTCTGTTTAGGTGTGGTAACCTCCGGCTGCCGGCCACAGAGAGGAGGTTTCAGGATTATCCAGATATTGGGAACCATTCAAAGTGTGACTCTGGGGAACTGGGTGATGAGTAACGTTATGTCATGTCCAGCACTGCCTTTGAACAAGAAAGAGTTTTATATGTGAACTATTTAATGACTTAAAGGGCAAAAAATTATCGAGTATAGCTAAATTTAGATTTATATATTTATAACCGTATCCAGAAAGTTCTCAGGCTGGTGTACTTATTGTAATAATGTATTTATTTATTTTTTCTAAGATAAACTACTTCAAGGCGGCACGGTGGCGCAGTGGTTAGCACATCCGCCTCACAGCAAGAAGGTCCTTGGTTCGATTCCCAGCTCGGGCGTTTCTGTGTGGAGTTTGCATGTTCTCCATGTGCTTGCGTGGGTTTCCTCCGAGTACTCTGGTTTCCTCCCACAGTCCAAAAACATGCACAGTAGGCTAATTGGCTGTTCCAAA
>JAOUQZ010000012.1:2867677-2886922 GCA_028564935.1 Neosilurus hyrtlii | reverse complement strand
GGGTGCTGCTTTAATTTAACCAATTCTAAAATATTTAACTTTTTTTAATGTGGCTCTGAATAGAAATGGGGTGACACGATGGCGTAGTGGTTAGCACATCCCCCTCGCAGCAAGAAGGTCCTGGGCTCGGCGAGGGCATTTCTTAGGTGGAGTTTGCATGTTCTCCCCGTGCTTGTGTGGGTTTCCTCTGGGTACTCCGGTTTCCCCCTGCAGTCCAAACACAGGGTGCTCACGTGAGTCTAAGTGTGTGTTGGACCTGCAATCGTCTGATGTGCTGTTCAGGGGGTCCCTTGCCTTCACCCAGTGTCGGCTGAGATAGGCTCCAGCCTCCCCACGACATAGGATTAGGCGGTTCGGCAAAGGAGTGAGTGAGTGGGTGATTAGAAATTATATTTTTTAATATATTAATATATTTTATCAAAACTGTGTAGACATGTCATTCATTCACTCATTCATTCATTTTTTAAGCCGCTTAATCATAATTAGGGTCACGGGGAGGCTGGCGCCCATCTCAGCCAACTCTGGGTGAGGGTAGAGTACACCCTGGATGGCTCGCCAGGCTATCACAAGGCCAGCGCACACACAACCACCCATACTCACTCTCAGACCTACGGACGATTTGGAACAGCCAATAAGCCTACTGTGCTTGTTTTGGGACGATGGGAGGAAACCCATGAGGAGTACCCGGAGAAAACCCACACAAACACAGCGAGAACATGCAAACTTTACACAGAAACGCCCCAAGCCCGGGAATCGTAAATCTTCTTGCTGTAAGGCGGACGTAATAACAGCCACGCCACTGTTCCTCCCCTGTGTAGAAATGTTTCCCTTTTCCTAAATTCACCTCATATCTTCATACAAATATGCTGAATGAACAGCCTGTTTCACGGCAGCGGATGAAATTAGCGGTGTGTTGATACGGATATCAGATATCACATTAAACCATGCTCATTTATTAATATTTACAAGAAAATAAATGCTCTGATGCCAGCATTGGATACCACATGATACTCTGTGTTTGAAGGTTAATGAGCAGATGACACAAAGCACCAGCAATCTGGATTGGATTTCATGATTAATGACGGTAATCAAAGCCAAAGCATTTCGGAAACCGCGCTGTGTGAAAATACAGTATCAGTGGAAGAAACCATAGAATCTTCCTCCGGTACAAAGCAGCCTTATAAACCAGCACGTCAGTGACATGGTGCTCATCCAGGCCCATTTTCAGCAAGTGCAGGCATTTAGAGACAAACGTATATTTACACTGACACGCATCACAGAATTTTTCTTATTTGTGCTGTACAGTATTTGATGGATGTATTTATGTGAGTGAACATACTGGGTAAATTTCTCTACGCATTTTTCATTCTGCAGGTAAAAAAAAAGGAAATGGGGGGAAATGTGTGTTAATACATGTGGGAATAGAAGTGAACAGAAGGATGTATGGAGCTATAACACTATAACAACCCACCAAGCACCATCAGATAAAGCAAACAGAATTTAAAAGGTCTTTTTAAAAGTTTGTAAAAAAATTTAAAAAATTAAAAAAGGAGGAATTCTTTTTTAGTTTTCCAATCAGTCGCACTCACATTCACATTTGTGGGAAATTTAGAGTAGCCAATTCACGTCTTTAGATTGTCAAAGAAAACCATAGTACCCAGATGAAACCCACACAAGCACAGGGAGGATATACAGCAAGATCCTGGGTTATCTGCAGGTTCAAAAACAGAACAGATGATTGACATGCTGCTCTATAACAGTTTAGAACTTTAGTAATAAACATCCACTAAAATAATCTTGCATTAAATAAAACGAGGTTAATTATTTACTGTTATTAAAAATATATATATTTTTTACATTTAAATCGATTGTTTTAATGGATATAAATCATTAAATAATTAACAAAGTATTGTGTGTGTTTGTGTGTTTTTAAACTCCAGTTGATAAAATGTAATAAAATTATACTTTGGTATCAGAAATATCTCAGAAACGCCTAGCAATCAATCATGATGCTGTAAATATTTTAAAAAATTGCTGTATAATGTCAATACATTTTTTATTTTACTAAAGTTTAATTATCATGAATCAAAAATTGTGCTTTTTTTCATTGTTGAGCAGCAGGAACATCTTTTCAGATAATTTAATATTTAATATTTATTACAACTTGTACATTTTTATGTCCCACTATAGCCACTTAGACCCGAAGTCTAGATTTTCCAGAAAAACATCCCAAGTGCATTTAAGCAGACAACACCCATGTAAGTGTGTTAGGAGGGACGGAGCATCCTGCAAGGTCTGAGTCACAGGCTGTTACATAATCGTCTTCTGTCTTTCCTCTAATTATTACTCATCCCAGTCTGCGTTTACTGGGACTAAATATAAAGCCCAGGATTGTTAGGAGACACTTCTCTCTATTCGTACCTCACAACTGCGACATGCATTCTCACCCAAAATTAAACATATGACGTGGGGGTTAGTGGAGGGCACAGGTTTCACAGAGGCATATGTGACTAATCGGCTGACGTTGAGTCTGACGTGACGAGATGTTGTACGTCATCGTGGCTTGCGATTGTAAAATGTTTATAAGAAAAGCATCCAATTCCTGAGAATGGTGGTGTTGTCACACTGTATCATATGAACAGTTAAATTAATAAAATAACAGTGAAATGAAGTTAAATGACTAAACATCAGCCTATCATCCCCCAGATAATATTAAGTAGTATATATTAGTGTTATTCTGGGTGCTGAAAAAATATCATGACTTCATAGTTAGACAACATATAGTACTTATTAACCGATTGGGAGGTCAGTACAGGGAAATCCCTGACCAAGGTTTTGATGCATTGACCAACCAAGTTCATGCTAGGTCAATGCGTTAAAGCTGAGGTCTGGAATTTCCCTGTACTGACCGAACTAACAAAGTTAATAAGTAATTTATTATGTAACATTTCTTTTAAACTCTTTCTGCTTGCGTAACTTTTGGGATTTATTTAATCAAGAGTTAATACGATCTCGCGTACAATCACTGCCATGTAATAAATTCTGTATATAACCCAGGGTCAGCAGGGTGGCGTAGTGGTTAGCAAGTCTGCCTCACAGCAAGAAGGTCCTGGGTTCAGTCCCCGGGCTCGGGCGTGTCTGTGTGGCCCAGTGTCGACTGAGATAGGCACCAGCCTCCCCACGAACCTAGTTGGACTAAGCAGTTCTGCAAATGAGTGAGTGAGTGAGTGTATACAGACCACAATTTTGGTCTGTCATGTTCCTACACTAACACATGCACTGATACAGAACATGTCACTCTGCTAGTCATGGAAAAACATGATCGAATTACTGACCACACATTACTGTGTTATTTATTAAGCCGTGTTTAAAAGATCATCTTTATAATCCATTTCTTGAAAATGAACCTTGGGAATTTTACATCTCTGCTCTTATACAGTATACACACCCCACAATTACTACTTCTGGATTAATGAATGTCCAGGAGGAAGCTACATAATTGTGATAAAAAAAAAACATGGGGAAACCTACTTGATGTTGCTGCAGCTAATTCCTGGCCAAGCAGGGGAAAGGCATTTTTAACCTAATTAGATTTTTTTTTGGCTAGAAAATATACCGACACCTCCTCATTAGGAAACACATCGACCAGCGGAGAAAAGAGACACAAAGAAGTTCATGTTTAAATAAATGTGTACTTGCAGTGAAGTCAAAATCGACCGTGTTGGTGGATTATAAGGTTGACATCAATTTTGTTCATTGCCTTTAAACTGTGTAAATGTATTTAATGCAGAGGCTCTAAAGAGACACACTCACAAATCTACTGTGTAAATATACTATATTGTTAACACGGTCCGATCTGCTACAGTACTGTGCAAAAGGAATACAGAAAAATAATGTTCTTAGTCAAAGAAGTGTGAGTAAAACACAATGGGCTAGTAAAGAAGGAGCAAATAATTCAAAAAAATAATCTTGATTGGAGGACGTGGAACACCAGCACAGCACAGCACAGCACAGCTTGAACAACATTTATAAACCACAACAGAAAATATTACGGCAGACAAGAGGTGCAGAGACGACTGATGACTTGCTTTTATGAGAGGCTAACGTAATTGCAGTGGGCGAATGGGAACCTTGGGACACACTCGGACACGTTCGACAAGCAGGCAAAGATTGGTGGCCAGTGAGCATCTCCTTCCTCTGTCTGAGGAAGGATGTAATTAGATCTGCTATTTCTGGCAGAGAGAGAGAGAAAGTGAGCCAGGGTAGGGCTGGGGTGAATGTGGGGGTGGGTGTGTAGGGGTGCTTTCTCGGGTGTACAGCTGCTTGATCATCGGCTAGATCTTTCAAGCCGCATCCAAACTTAACCTGTGACTACTTTCTAATAAGGTTAGTGTTGCTCTTCTGGACCGTGAGCAGGGCTAATAATGCGTATAACTTGTACAATTGTCACCTTCATCCTGTTTCGTTTTGAATACACTGAATGGCCAAAAAAGTTGCGAATGCTAATATTTTGTTGGACTGCCTTTATGCTCTTTTTGTTGCTTCTTGGCATTGTTGCTTCAGTTGGTCAGGTAAAGGCTCAGCAACATTATGTGGCAATGAAATGTAGTCACCTGACTCCCTGAATGGCACAGATATTCAATTGGGGCTTAAACAGTGAAAGATTGGCTCAGGGAGTCCTTACCTTGACATTACAAGTCTTTGGGATGCGCCAGAGAAGACTTTATGGAATGGTTTATGGAATTTAACATTTGCAAAATCTGGCAGACACCCTTATCCAGAGCAACTTACAGTTTTGTCTCATTTATAACTGAGATGAGGGTTAAGGGCCTCGCTCAAGAGCCCAACAGTGGCAACTTGGTGGAACCACCAACCTTCTGATTAGTAAACTAGAGGCTTAACCACAGAGTCACCACTAGCCTTCATCAAGTCATGACGTCGGAGAACAATTACCCCAACTCTGAATTAAAAAAAAAAATGTTAAGTATGTTGGAACAATGCCATGGTGATCATGTGCTGTAGTCAATGCTGAAGGCAAACCAACAAAAAACTGCAAGACTTTTTTGGCCAAGCAGGGTAAGTTGTTACCCAACAAATTAAACAAGCGGCACGGTGGCGCAGTGATTAGCACGCCCGCCTACGGTCTGAATTCAATTCCTGTGCTCGGGGTGTTTCTGTGTGGAGTTTCCTCCAGGTACTTTGGTTTCCTTCCACAGTCCAAAAACATGAACAGTAGGCTGATTGGCTGTTCCATATCGCCCCCCAGGTGTGAGTGTGAAAGGCTGTGTGTGTTACCCTGTGTACCTCACCCACGCTCAGAGTCGGCTGAGATGGGCACCATCCTCCCAGTGACCCTGATTAGGATTTGACTGGAAGTAGCTCATTTTATATTAGAATTATGTTTCATAATCAACCATACGCACTCACTCTCACTCATTTGGCAAACCGCTCAATCGTATTAGGGTGAGTGGTTGGCGGGATGCTATCTCAGCCAACAATGGGAGAAGGCAGGGTACACCCTGAACAGCTTGCCAGACAATCACAGAAAAAAAATGTTGCAGTTGAGTTTTTGTTGTTGTTTTTTGTTTTTGAATGTGTCTTGTAGTCATCTAAAGTGGAATAAAGTTTTATAAAAATCACTTTAACAACTAAATAACAGCCAGGACTATTGATTCCAAATGTATGAGGAAATAAAATGGGCTGAATTTATAAGAATTTCATTGACTTGTATGACATGGCCTTGATCAGAACTCTGACCCTAGGATGTTTCCCTGAACATTGTGTTCGGAGTTCAATCTGCCAGGCTTCCTGTATCCATTCAGCAGATTTCGACCGCATAAGCGAACTTACCCTGTGTGTGTTTAGGAAACAAAGAAAAAACTCCCAACGTTTTTCAGTTTAATTCTTTCTGGAATTGCATTGCCAACATTTCTCCCAGTCAGACCGATGCATAAACATTTTCTGCAAAAGCCAATCCGATTTCTGTGATTTGATTCCTACAGTATGACTGTTTTGCAGCCACCGCTACTGATGACCAGCTGATGAGCTTTGGACCGAGCCCAGCATTGGTGGAAAACACGCTGTGACTCAAAGTCTCCAACTGCTACTGGGAGGAACTGCTTTCAGAGGCAGGGGGTGGAGAAGCGGGTTGGTATGCATACATGGTGCCAGTGACCTACAGTGTGTATTTACTGTACGTGTTGAGAGCATCAGGCTAGGTGCCATCCAGTAAGTTTGTGTACATGAACAACTTCATCTGCTATAAATATCTAACTATTATCAGTCATTAGCTGGCTAGCAGTGACTTTAGCAGAGATTAGGGAAAGAGGGAGTGGGAGGGACTTGAACAAATGAGGTCCAAAGATCAAAAATGTCTTTTGGCATTTTAGGCTTCCTTCTAAAAAAAAAAAAAAAAATCATCTGACATGTCTAAAAGCCTGGGCTGGCTCATATGGACATCACGGAGTCCCAACCCACGCTCCTGAACCCGTCTTGGACAGAATGTGTCATATCAGCAGCCAAGAGCCAGACACACACTAAGCCCTTGTCCAAACTGGACAGAGTCCTCAGAGCTGACATTTCAGATCCTGTTATGTCTAGAAAGGACAGTGGGTCCTATTAAAGCTTTGTGTAAGAGCCACAAGGCTGGGAGACGCCTCAGTTTGATCTCAGTAGTAACAGTATTCGAATATGTTTATAAAGAGATGAAGAATAAGGCAGTGTCTCCTTACTCATTACTGTGACTTTTTTGTCCATTTTGTTTTTTAACAATAGTACACTTAACAAACATTTTTTGTTTGCAGAGCTGTGTAATCCTGTGGGACTGTAGAAGGAAACCAGAGTACCCAGAGAAAACCCACAAATTGAAAACCCACAAAACTCCAAACAGAAACGCCTTCGCTGAGACCGGGACTCAAACCCAGGACCTTCTTGCTGTAACATTTGAATCTGACAGTGTTATGGGCGTGTGGTTAGCATGTCCGCCTCACAGGAAGAAGGTCCCGGGCTCGGCGGGGGTATTTCTGTGTGGAGTTTGCACGCTCTCCCCGTGCTCGCATGGGTTTCCTTCAGGTACTCCAGTTTCCTCCCAAAGTCTAAAGTCATGCACATTCCAAATCGACCCTAGGTGTGAGTGTGAATGGTTGTGTGTGTGTGTGTGTGTTGCCTTATGATGGCTTGGCGAGCTGTTCAGGGTGTACCCCACTTTCTCTCAGAGGCGGCTGGGATTGGCTCCAGCCAACATGCAACCCTACTAGGATTAAGCAGTCTGGCGAATGAGTGTGTGTGAGTGAGTGAGTAAGTGAGTGAGTGACTCCTGCAGTTTTGGATATCAACCCCAAACCAATGCAAAATCATCTGTCCTGTTCAGGAATAGTGTGACAGTCCTGTTTTTCTTGTTTACTTCTTGTCCCTATGGAAGCTAGTGATTGGAGCCTTCCTGCTCAGTCATGGTTCGTCAGAAAGGCACCAAACTTCATTAGACACCTCAGGCCAGATTGGTTCTGAGCCGTGACTCGTCTTTTGTTGCGTGGGTTTCCTCCGGGTACTCTGATTTCCTCCCACAGTCCAAAAACATGCACAGTAGGCCAACTGACTGTTCCAAACTGACCCTAGGTGTGAGCGTGAGTGTGAATGGTTGGGTGAGTGTTCGCCCTGCTGGCGTGCCGTTCAGGGTGTACCTCGTCCAGAGTCGGCTGGGATAGGCATCTGCCTGACCGTGACCCTAGTAGGATTAAGCGGCTCAGCGAAAGAGTGAATGAGAGTAGATTTTCCTTATTACACGTATTAGCGTATCTATATCAACATTACTGGAGTTGTCTCAAATTGTCTGTTAAACTATTCCACATTTTTGCACTGGTTGTAGAAAAAGAATTCTGATGGTGGACACACGCTATCATCTATAATAATCTGCACGTGAATGGACAATCCCATTGGTAAAGCAAGTGCTGAAGCCAGGGCCAGATTATGGCCTCCCCTTCTGATTGAGATCCGCCTGCAGTTCCTTGAATAGACAAAAGCAATGAATAACAAAGCGCTTCCTAAATAAACAGTCAGTGCCAAGGCGCCCCATCTCCACCGTGGCCCTGCATAGTTTATATTATACATTATCAACCATCCTTATCATAACTGCCCTGGCCAAAGTCGAAGAAGGCCATAAAAGATACTATTACATTGTGTTTGGTACTACGCAGAATGGCCAGACCACACACACACACACACACACACACACACACACACACACACACACATACACATTAATATATATATGAAGGATATATTTGCTATACTGTATTAATCCAGCAAGGGAAATTATTGCGTCTGCATTTAACCCATCCAAAGGAAGCACACACATAAACTGTGAGCACACACACACACACACACACACACACACACACACACACACTTGGATCAGTGAGCTGCCACACACACTGCGGCGCCTAGAGAGCAGTTGGGTGTTAGGTGCCTTGCTCAAGAGTACTTCAGCCATCAAGGTGGAGGAAGGGAAGGAACAGCTCACTCCCCCGTGCTGCCACACGTTTTTCCTGCTGGTTTGGGAATCTAACCAGCGACCCTTCAGTTCCAATGACGCTTCTCTAAACATTAGGCTGCAGCTTTATTTTCACTTTATAACTGTCAAAATTTCAAACGTAATGTAATAGCCTATTTTATGTATTTTTTGATATTCTATTATGTTTAGTATCATAATACAGCAATTAAAGGTAACTTCTAGAACATAGAATTTTTATCATATGTTTGAAGTATGCATTGAATATGATTTTACATAAAAGACTCGTATGTGATCTTACGTAACGGGACAGACATTTTTTCCAGACACTGAGATAAAGGAAGTGTTAGCTCAACACCATGTTCACCAGACAGCAGCATCTAAATAGCAGCTTTCTAGAGAAGCTCTACATCCACTAAAAGTTTCAACAAGTGCTGTTTTTCTCCACTGGCACTGCGATTCACCCCATCACATTTTCACCTAATCATTAATTTTTTCTTCAAACCGTTTATCGGCAATAATATCAAGCAAGGTTACACCAAATGCTAAGAGCTGTCTCACGTAGCTTGCCGTGAAAATCTAGTATTTACACGACATGAACGGAATATCCATTTTTTGCTTCCAAATGTGGTAGCTGGAAGAAATCGTGAAAGAAATACTGAGTGGTGAAATTATTTTTAATATCTGTTCAGCATCCATGTAAATGAAAAATATATGAGTTATTATTAAATATCATACAAACTGTTTAAATCAAGCTTTCAAAGCCTGGGTATTACAATAGACCAATACGCAAATTTACAGTCATGTGTGTATATATATATATATATATATACACACACACACACACACACACACACACATACACACACACATACACACACACATACACATACACACACACACACTGAGTCTAATACAATACATCCTGGTCCAATCCGCACCTCTAGGGATGCCTTGTAATACTACAACACTACACTTGGAATGAGAAAGAGCACATCATTATCCAAGCTCAATTCACTGAAACTGAAAATTCATTAGCTTCAGACATCAATAGCAGGTCCTTCAAGTTCAATTCCTCAGAGACAAAAAAAAAAAAAAGCGTTTGAACAATGACACTGCTGCCCAGACAGAGCTCCACGTAAATGTCAGAATGCGCTACGATGAAAGAAAAAGCAGGAAACGGGTGAGAATGGGGGATTAATTAGGCTGAAAACAACCTTTCTGATTCAGGTAGGAAGATAACGCCGTCCCAAGTGAAGAAGGTTAACAAGAAAGCAGCAGTAGACGTCAGCGCTTGACAAAGAGCATCTGTCCAGCCTGTGTCACCCCCAGAAAGGTCCAGGTTTTTGTTCAGCTGAATATCAAAGTACAGGAATAATTGGATTCCAGCGCTTAGAGTTTTCCTGCAGGGCTGCAAAAAAAAGAGTAATGCCTTATTAAAGAAGAAAACAGAATATAAACTGGGTGGGTTGGCATGTCCGCCTCACAGTAAGAAGATCCTGGGCTTGGGCGTTCCTGTGTGGAGTTTGCATGTCCAAAGACCTGCACATTGGGCTAACTGGCTGTTCCAAATTGCCTGTAGGTGTGAGTGTTACTGGTTGTGTGTGTGTGTGTGTGTTGGCCCTAACAGTGTGCCGAGCTGTTCCCCGTTTTCACCCAGTGTTGGCTGAGATAGGCATCAGCCTCCCCGTGACTCTAATAGGATTAAGCAATTAGGCAAATGAGTGAGTGAGAGTGAGTATATAGACTACTAGAAGCAAACCCTTCACCTTTTATTCGTAATTTTTTACGATTTAAAACATTAGGTAATGTTTTATAATTTTTTGATTTTAATGGCTTTCTTTTTGTTTTTTTTTAGCACGGGAGTATGGGAGCCACCACTGTATGCTGGTTATGGATATCTCTGGAATGTTAAGTGTATACTGTAAAGGTGTTAGCTTATTTACACCAGTATACACAGCACGAGTTTAAGGGTTGTCCCATGCTGTGTTGTAGACCACTAGCTGTTGAAGGTACACCACATCTTCGCCCAGTGTCGACTGAGAAAAGCACCAGCCTCCCTGTGACCCAAGTGACTCAGTGTTTCCAAACTACCAGGTAAGCCAGCGAAGTCAGTTTAGGTATGGAAAGAACATCTTCCAATCTAGGAACTATTTACATAGTAGTAAACATTTCGTCTCATTTGGGTTTTTTTACTGTGTTTTTGTTTACAAGAACACTTTTTGTGTGTTCCTTCAAAATTGGAGCCTGTTACATAACCACTTAATCAAACACACCTACACCGATAAAATCCAAAGGAACTGGTTCTGATAACTGGGTGATCCAAGCACATAATGTTCCAAGCTGACCTAATAATGACATCATGAGAGCTGAACTCAAACGTTTCCCATGGACCCGACCAGCCGCCGGGCTTGGCCTCTAATAGCCCCCCCCACAAACACTCCAAACCACCCCTATGACCACTATGAGCCCTCAAAGCAAACAAACACCAAATAAATAATTACTAAATCCATCTAAGTCACATAGGAATAATAAATACCAATATAAATCATTTTAGCATAAGGGTTTAATCAGAAAATTGTCTAAAATAGTACCTTAGCCTCTGTTAGTTCAAAACAGTATTATGGATGTCAACATAGTGCACTATATGGAAAAGTTATAAGTTGTGATTTTGAGCAGAAATGAGATAAAAATCTTGTAATAATGAGATAAAAATCTGCAAAAAACTTTTTTCATTAAAAAAATATGGTGAAAATCAAAGGACTGGAAGGGGGTATTTGATCCTCTTAAATATATCAGAAGCAAATGCCATGCTATAAAAATAAAATATAAAATATTTAATGGCAATTTAACCCAAAAGCAAAGGTGCAACCATTGTTATTAGTAAAATCTTAGCAGAGAGAGAGAGAAAGAGAGAGAGAAGAAAGAAGACAAATAGGGAGAAAGAGAGCACGAGAGAGAGAGAGAGAGAGAGAGCGAGAGCAAGAAAGAGAAAGAAAGAGGGGAAGGGAGAGAGAGAGGGAAACAGAGAGAGGAGATGGGAGAGAGGGGGGGTAGGAGTGAGAGAGAAAGAGGGGGGATAAGAAAGAAGAGAAATAGAGAAAGAGAGAGCGAGGGAGAGAGAGAGGGAGACAGAGAGAAGTAGAGAGAGAGAGAGAGGAAGGGATAGGAATGAGAGAGAGATAGAGAGAGAAGGAGAGAGAGAGAGAAAGAGAGAAGTAGAGAGAGAGAGAGAGGAAGGGATAGGAATGAGAGAGAGAGAGATAGAGAGAGAGAGAGGGAGAGAGAGAGCACAAGAGAGAGAGAGAGAGAGAGAAGTAGAGAGAGAGTGAGAGAGAAGTAGAGAGAGAGTGAGAGAGAGTGAGAGAGAGAGAGAGAGAGAGAAGTAGAGAGAGAGAGAGAGAGCGAGAGAGAGTGTGTAAGAGAGAGAGAGAGAGAGTGAGAGAGTGTGTAAGAGAGAGAGAGTGAGAGAGAGAGTGTGTAAGAGAGAGAGAGAGAGAGTGAGAGAGAGAGAGAGAGCGAGAGAGAGAGAATACAGAATATAGAACAAAACCTATTAACAATAACATTAATGCTACGTTAATAAATGGATTATAACGTGAATTTTACGTCCTCTTCCAAAACAGTTATATTTTACCTTCATTTTTTTCGATTTCTACCAGAGGCGTGGCTTTCGATGAGGAATTCTCCATTACATTTTGTAGATCTGGACCTAATTCAGGATTTTTTTTTAAAGAATCCCTTACCATTTTTAACATTTTGCTTCATATGCAGGATTGCTTGACTTGGCGGAGGTAAGAAAGACTGATGATTGTATGTATTAAAAGTAACAATAAACTACAACCATGGTTACCATAGCAACCACATTTACATTTAAATGAACCAAGCATCAAGTTTCGATCGTACGTGGTTGTGTAGACATTGATAAAAAAAGAATGTTACCATAGCAACCACATCCACATTTTCTAAAAGCCTGTCCAAAGACCTTTCATAGGAACCTAATATCCATGCATCCATCCATCCATTTGCCAAACCGCATAATACTATTAGGATTGCAGGGGGGCTGGAGCCTACCACAGCCAACTTCTGGCAAATACAAGGTACACCCTGAATAGATCACTGGGCAACACACACATCCAATTAGCCTGATGAGCACATCTTTGGACTGTGAGTGGAAACTCATGCGAGCACAAGGAGATCATGCACACTCTCTGACACCTGAACAAGACCTGCTTGCTGTGAGACGGATGTGCTACCTGCTACACCACTGTCCCGCGATGAACCTCATATTATGTCTCTATGTTGAGACAGAGTGACATGGAGCCTGGCTACAGATTGGAGCACCGATAAGTGGTCTGCCCATTGCATGGTACATCCCACGATTATGAGACCTGTAGAGCTTCCAACACTTACAACAATGGAGAAGGGGGGGGGGGGATTTCTGGTTTAACTGCATGGTTAAGATCATTACCGGGCATAACGTCACGTCTCTGAAGCCTCGATTATAGGAATCCTCAGGTCCACGATGCACAGTACACTCACAGATTCGCAGTCCTGACAGTGAGTTATCAGCGCAGGACTGATTAAGCCGAATGCATTGGAAGGGTTACATCTAATCCCCCCTTACTGCCAGGCACAACAATTCCGGAGACAGCTGCTTGATTTTCAGCGTCCTCCATCAGATCTGGGAAATTGGCAAACGCTCAATCTTCTAGATATATACGATTAATGCAGTACTGGCTTTCTGAACCGCTGTGGGATAGAACTGTAGTGCTGCACCGTGCCAATATATTACCTCATATTGGAATTCATTCTAGGGTGATTGGAAGTGCTTTGTGCCAAGAGCATCAGTTACTCTCCATTAGGGGTGATTTACAAATATAATATAACTCGATCCCCCTTTTCACTTCACATGTCACTAATTGCAAAAATCGCGGATTATGCTTGACTTTGGTTTCATGGCACAGTTGGTAACGTCATAATTTTTCTTTTTTCATAGTGTACGCAGCTTGAAGAGCATTTGCATATTCATAGACTCGCACCAAGTAATCGCACTGATCAATTACACACGCTGCAGGTGGATCGTGCTATTCCAAGGCTGGAGCTTTAAAAGTGGCGGCAGTAGTATGAAGGCATGCTGGCTACAGCCCAATATACTGCATCCTGCAACAGTGTACCAGCTACACTAGGAACAGAAGGATGGCAGGAAAAGGCCTGGGAACTTTCACATCGTCTAGTACGCACACAGATACACACACACACACACACACACACACACATAAAACACCTATAAAAGGGCGCAGCTCTGTCTCAAGAGATGAGTAGTCCAAAGATTAAAGGGGAAGCGTTTATTTTTAATCCCCACTCCAAATCCTGAGGTCAGTGTCGTGCTGGGAGAATTGCCTGGATGAGGTGATGGTCTGTCCAATAAGCACACCATGTCCCCCCAGGGTCCACAGCAGGGATCCCAAAAGGACAATAATGCAGCCAAGCACAACAAGCTTATTTTAGACACATACATACACACACATAGGGCTATGATGGAGCATTTGTTTTAAATGGTAACTAAACTGGATTATTGCTTTATAAAGTTAACCGAGATTAAAGATCTAGGAAATTGCTCATGTATAAAGCCTGGGAAATCGCAGTCCCCCACGGTTTCATGCTTTTTTAAATTTTTATTTATTTATTTATTTTTGATGATAAGTTGATCATGTGATCTTACAACTTATCATAATGAATATGGGTCGTTTTAACATTCATCAATAACACAAATTAACAGAACCCAGGAACGGCACAATCTGACTGGTCCACTATATAGGAATTGCAAAAATGAGTACATACTACAGATGAATGGAGCAATCTAATTGGTCCACTATTAAGCGATGACAAAAATTTTTATATGCTACACACGAATGGAGCGATATGATTGGTTTACTCTTTGGGGGTTACAAAACATTACTATATGCTACACAGGAACAGCACAATCTGAGTGGTCAAGTATTTGGGGATTACAAAACATCAGTATATACTACACAGGAAAGGTGCCATCTGTTATAAGGGATATAAAATCATTACTCCAAGTAGATAATACCTGATTCAATAACAACAGGCACTTACAGTTTGGCCCAGTCACTTGGAAAAATCATTTTAAAAAATAATTTTAATTTGTTTTTTCTTGTGTTTCCATGTAGTATATAGTAAAACTTTAAATTTGTGTAAAAACGTATCTTTAGGAAGTGTGGTTTACTTGCGTTTCTGTGTAGTACGTGCTACTCTGTGAACGAGTAAGCTATGCAGAGCAAACCTGACCTTCCTCTAGCATGAAACATAATTTTTGTGTCTTTTTTATGTCTTTGTGTAGTATATATTTGAAAACTTTAATAGAGCTTAGCTTCGCAGTGCTTATGATCTGCTAGCAAAGCACGCAAAACTCACCTGCCCTGTCTTTGTCATGGTTAAAATATACAAAAGAATTTTAGTTTTGAGTTTTATTTAGTTTGTTTAAATAAACAAATAAATGTTCAAATGAAGAAGCTGTGTATAATATTCCCTTAATGAGGCCCGAGCAATAAAAATGCTGAGCCATTTTATGTGAAATGCCAATAACAGCATAAAAATAATAATAATATTCCCATATCATGCCTTATTACACTCACGTGATTGATGGACTGCTAAAATCCTCGTGTTTGGAACACTGACATGTCTGACACATTTGAAGCATGTTGGATATTTCGATTCTACGTTTGTAGCACAGCCCTGACACCTCGGTCATTAAGATGCAACGGATGCCATGCAGATCAGTAAATACTGCGAGAGTCCACAGTTGTTAGAACTTAACTTACAGTGTGTTTTTATACCAGCGGGACAGGATCATCTGACAGGGAACGGATAACACCATAATTAAAAAGGATTGATGAGGAAAAGGAACAAAAGGCTCAGTTTTGTTAGCCTCAACTGCTCAACTTTTGCCCAACCACACCTGCACCTTCACTACACAATATAATTATGTAAGTTAAAGAAAAATAAATATAATTACTACATTGACATCCTTGTTCTCCTGTTTGTTTATGAAAATCGTATATCTGCACATGATGAACTGAAACTGAGACTTCTGGAGCTGAAAAGGGCAACGTGCTGTGAAAAAAAAAAGACTAATAAAAATGGATATAAAAATTAAACCATGTTTGTGGCCCTCAACCAATTTTTGTCGTCACCAATTCCCACTCAGCACACAGCTTCCCCATCACACAACAACCACCAGCTGGAAACAAGCACATACTTTCTTCAAGGCACATAGTGCCAGCTGAATGCATTTTTATGAACTGCTGCTCATGCGTAGTCATGAGTGGTGTAACACATTTAGAGGAAAGCATTATTTGCCCCTAAAATTCATGAGCTCCAATGCTTGGCTAGCATCACTTGTAAGTGACAGAGAAGAGAGTGTTTGCCATCGCTCTATCCCTGGTCCCTGTGCATCACCACACACGAACTTGCGATCTCTTGGATGACAGGGCAAATGAGTAACGGAGAAACACTGTTCATATTTGAACTTAAAATAATACAAAATGGGAAAAAAGTACATGCCACATTTGATTTTTTTAGGTAAGGACTGTAAAAAGTTCTATTTGTATCAATAACTGTGTCACTATCCGTACATAACTATTTTCAGTTACGTTTCATGAACGTTTTTTTTTTTAATGTAGAGAATTAAAAAAAACAGCAATAATATATGCACATATTGGGGCACCATTGTAATGCAAAAAGTTGCGCAAAGTCACATGATCATCCCATGTTTCCCCCTATAATACGGAACTAATTTGCATAATGAATAAATTGTGCGGTATTCTTTTCTTTAATATAAATAACTGGACTCATGTTTGTAATTGTAAAATTGTGTATGAGCTGTACAAGTGCCTAGTTTTATTTTATTGAAAAGTTCACAAGTTTATATCTGATTTGTTACAATAATATATTCATTCATTCATTCATTCATTTTCTGAACCGCTTAATCCTAATTAGGGTCGCGGGGAGGCTGGCACCCATCTCAGCCAACTCAGAGTACACCCGGGACGGCTCGCCAGGCCATCGCAGGGCAGAATAATATATGTATCCTGTTATTATTGCCTTTAACTTTGCTTATATGAACTGAGGAATTCGTCATATTCTTGCGATTTCAAATTCTCGTGAGAGTGAAACACCAGCCTTCTTAAACTGGCTAATGCAAGCTTCCTAACAGATTTAAGCAGGTTGTAACTTTGAAACTGTAAGTAAAAACCACCTGATGATGAAAACATGCATATGATCAGGTGTAACAGGAGAGTTTTGAAGGCTTGCCTTCCATTTCACTTCAACTGGCCAGATAAAATTAGGATGGGGTTGCAAACAGAGGAGATTTCATTTTCCTTTACAAATTTTCAACATAGCAGTTAATGAAAACAACAGAGCGATGTGTGCTTACTGGTGACGACTTATGGAAAACTGCCTTAAAATTCTACTCCCACTCACACACTGACTGATGCACACACACTCCGATGCTTGCTGCTTCTTTCAGTCAGAGTAAAACTTCAGTTAGAGGCAGTTAGTAAGAAAAAAAACAGAACAGCAGTGATTCAGTAAGAGTCGAGCGGAATTGTTATTGAATAACGTTTAATAGCACAACTTAATCATGCCTTCGCTAAGACATCTTCAACGCCCACAGATGGCAGAGCTTTCTATTCAAAAGGAACGTGTGTGTGTGTGTGCGTGTGCTTGCCAACTACAACTCTCTCAAACCACAGCTTTTTTCAGGTACTGCCCGCAAAACCGCTGCAATCACAAAAGTGGAATGAATCACAAGCTAACGTCACAGTCAATGCCACGGTCTATTCACAGGGAATTCAAGCAACAAAGACATGCTGCTATAGAGAATTCCAAGCTCTGAAGGTTAGACTCAGTAATGCGTCTGCAACTCCGCTGGCCCCAAGAAGACTGTTGGCTGTTGGAGATTCAGTTTTTCCAAAGTGAGCAATAAATGAACCTACTTTGACAGAGCCATTCCTGTGGTCCAGGGCAACACTGCTGGTAAAATCTGTTTGCTAAAAACGACTTTAGGTACAATTTTTAAACTGACATTGCTGTGAAAGACAACAATTGAATCCTTTAAAAAAAAAAAGTAAAAAAAATAAATAAATAACCCCCCGCCCCCCCACCCCAAACCAAGTAAATAATTAAATAACTAAATATTAAGGGTGGGGTTGGGGAATCAATTAAATTGTGGGTTGCAATTCCTTTATGCAGCAATTTTATGTATTGGAATAAAAAAAAATCTAATTTTCATTTTATGTTTGAATTCAAGGTGTAAGTCTGTAAAAGAAATCAGAGCCATAGAGATTTAATTTCACATACTAGGACCTGATTATAAAAACACAATATACGTGTAGTGTTAAAAGGTTTTTTTTTTATTATTCCTAATTAATTTTTCAATTGGGAGAATGGTCGGCACGTTCTGTGTGGAGTGTGGATGATCTCCTTGTGGTTTCCTCCAACAGTCTTAACAAACATGAACAGTTCGCTAACTGGCTGTTCTAAATTGCCCTAAGGTGCGAGTGTACGTGTGATTAGTTGTGTGTGTGTGTGTGTGTGTGTGTGTGTGTGTGTGTGTGTGTTGGCCCTGTGATGGCCTGGTGAGCTGTCCAGGGGGTACCCCGACCTCCCCAGAGTCAGCCGAGATGGGCGCCAGCCTCCCCGCGACCCCGATTAGGATTAAGCTGCTTAGAAAATGAATGAATAAATGAATGACTTTTCCACAAGGACATCATTGCCTGGGAAGTAAAAAAAAACATTCCCTGCAATGGTAACAGTTCCAACATGAGCCAAACCCCAGAATCCTGAGTTTTACTGTAAAGAACATAGTAAGGATTTAGGAACATGCTATAACTCTGCTGTATACTTTCATGCCCTTTCTTTCACAGGAAGGGGAAATCAGTGCAATTTAAACTCAAATGTTCTTGCAGTTCCCAAGTTCTTCAGTGATACACACAGGTGGCTTGTCATAAAATCCCTTCATCACACAACACCTCTCAGTGAAACTAATGATCAAATAATTAATGATATTTTCATCTCACTTGATGTTATAATTGCCAGCTTACATTAAAAAAAGACTGCAATTACTCACAAGTGCAAAAACCTCCCCTTCTTACAATGAAGCATGTGGTGTATTTCTGCTTCCAGTTGTTCAATTATTACCACACTTTCTATAAAGTGCTGTGGAGGCACAATTACATGTGCATGCATTACACTCAAATCCACACTCCTGCCATCTTCAGACTCTCCAGATCAGATAATGACAGAAGAAAAGCAAGAACTCCAAGCAATTATAGATGGCATATCCCTTCATTTAGGGAGCAGTGCATTAGTGGGCTTGGTGGGTCTGGAGCTCACCTCCAGTGGAAGTAAAACGTGAGGTCTTGAACCAAACAGTTGTATTTCAGTATATTTTAATAAGACCTCATATGTGCCACACTCTACAAAAAATATATATTACTAAATAAACTAAACAGTGTGTCGAAAGAGAAAATAAAACATAAGAGGCGATCACTGTGCGGTTCGGGGGCAGTGGTGGCCTGGTGGTAGGGTGCTGGATTACTGATCCCAAGGTCGGTGGTTTAAGCCCCACTATCGACGGGTTCTCACTGCTGTCCCCCCAGGGCAGCTAACTGGGTTATCAAATGCCGGCCATGTCTCTCACTGTCTATGGT
>JAOUQZ010000012.1:2848866-2858884 GCA_028564935.1 Neosilurus hyrtlii | reverse complement strand
CACACACACACACACACACACACACACACACACACACACACACACACACACACACACACACACACACACACATAAGGGTGGCTGGATAGAGAAAAGGCTGCTGAGAGAGTGATGAAGAGAGAAACAATGGTGGAAGGAGAGAGGAGTGCGTGAGGAGGTAAGATGGCGTGAGAATAGTAAACATTCCTCAAGGAAAACCAATAGAAACTAACTATGATTGAAATCATACATGTACAGGGCTCTGTTTTTGAAAGGTACATGTGGTACAGGTTACAAGCGTATATAATATTTCTCAATATCTGATCATATATCTATGTGACACCTGGAAAGCCCTTCATGATATCTGACACAAATCTACACAAATAGGCATCATCTGTAGAATTTAAACTACATTTGTCCATTTTTATATTGAAGTTAAGCGACGTAGATTTCGGGTGACGTGTGTTTGGGTTTTGACTTTTGGGGCTGAGTTACAGCATGACAGCTCTTTAAAGTTCGGTTTATTTCTTTTAGGGCGGATTTTATATGATGATGAAGATGATGTGAGACGTTAAACATCAAAACAATGCTCAGACGAATTTAGTGTCAGAGAAAATACACAATGCATAACACTATCAGTATCAGGGCCAGCGCTACTATTAAGTGAATTAGGCAGCTGCCCAGGCAACACTGTACGACATGAAAGACTTGAGAAATCCATCATCCAAGGAAAAGTGGAAGGTACCTGCGGAATGGGACGAACCCGAAGAGCATGGATATCAGTCCTTGAATGGCTGGGATGCAGTATGCACCAAGCATCCCAACTGGCACAGAATCGGGATCAGTGACGTATATCCATGAAGACCACAGCAGCTTGTCCTGAGCCACCTGACAGTCTAGGGCGCAGGATAAAGGGGCGCAGTGGTGCCGAATGCCAGTAATTTGGAGATACGCTTCTTTGTGTAAGCAGCTGATTGAAAGTACGTCTAAATGCCATGGAAAATATTAAAAGCTACTCACACTAAGCAATGTATTTGGCTTGGACATGATTTGTGGGATCGGTGGGATGGGGGGGTGTCAAAATATGATCTCGCCTAAGGCACCACAGTGCCTTTCGTCAGGCCTGGTCAGTATAGTGTGTTTGTTTTGCTATTGGTATTAATAATACTTATGTTTTGGAAACAGTAAGCATTACAGTTGCAAAATAAATTGAACGAAGCAGGGTGGCACACCAGCGTAGTGTTTAGCACGTCCACCTCACAGCATCAAGCTCCTGGGTTCGAGTCCCTTCCTAGACCTTTTCTGTATGGAGATTGCATCTTCTTTTCATGCCTGTATGGGTTTCCTCCAGGTACTCCGGTTTCCTCACACAGTCCAGAGACATGCACATTGACCCTAGGTGTGGGTGTGAGTGTGAGAGGTTGCCCTGCAATGCTCTGGTGAGCTGTTCAGAATGTACCCCGCCTTGGACGGCGTGCAATCGCCATACAGCTCGCAGTGGTAAAATTTACGTGAATATATTACAAGGTCCTGCAAGTTTATTGTAGGGCAAACCTCTGAGTACTGTAGTAAGGCTGTATGATTCTAATCGCATCACATGAGACAAAAAACGCATAAAATTCATAAGAAACACAGGGAGGCATAGTGACATCGTGCTTAGTATGACTGCCTCACGGCAAAAAGGTCCTGGGTTCGAGTCCTGGCCTTGCGCTTTTGGAGTTTGCATGGTCTCCCTTTGCTTGCCTGGGATTCCTCCGAGTACTTCAGATTTCTCCGACAGTCTAAAATTAGGAAAATTCAGGAAAACCTGAAAATTGGGCTAATCGGCTATTTTCTAGGAGTGAGTGTGAGTGTGAATGGTTGCGTGTGTTGCCCTGCGACACTCTGGTGAGCTGTTCAGAGTGTACCCTGAGTGCTTTCGCCCAGTGTTGGCTGAGATAGGCACCAGTCTCCCCGTGACCCTAGTAGGATTAAGGGAATGAGTGAGTGAGTGAGTGTCATACCACAGCTGTAGGATGAGCTGCACGCACCCAGAAAGTGCATTCCATGGCATTTTTGGAAGGAGTCTCCAGTGTCGGTGCTTTGTATCAGTTAAAGGTAAAGCTGTTCCTTTAAGCTTTCTGAGGCTTCTCTTGTTTTGTGGATGATTTTCAACATGAAAGGATGATCTTTTGTAAACAGATACGGACATACAGGTATTATATCCTGGGCAACTCAAACTGTGACGCAGGATCTTTTTAATCAAATGTAAAAATCTGAATTGTATCCTGTAGATAGTGAAATTCCTTCTGACGTTGATTTTATAACATCAATTAAACAAAACCCCACTCACTCTTTCTCACTCGTTCCTCTTTCTCACGTGCATATAATATATGTATGTTTATGTATGTGTCATTTTTTTCCACAGTTCAGGAAGTGCATAAATCCTCATATGTGCGCGCACACACACACACACACACACACACACACACACACACACACACACACACACACACACACACTTTACCACTGCATGCTATTAATCATTGAAAGTCTAGGCTCAGGGCGTCTAGTGGGCGGATATGACCTCCAGATGTTGGGAGCGCTAGACTTATAGCACAGTAGCACCTGTAACCAGCAGACAGACAGATATACACATATATGCATACACTTCGTGTGTGCGTGTGTGAGTCATTCTGTTGACGTCATGCAAGACATGTTGGTCATGTTCTCATCATCGACAGAGTATTGGACCCATTACAGTAGATATGATGTGGCTAATGAGTGAGTCAGTTAGTGGGATAGAAGCACAAGCTGTGTATGGTGAAACACTTGAGCTAGATTTAAAAAAAAAAATTTTTTTAGGGTGCTCCGTGTGCATCGGTTTTCATTTTGCCATAATTTTTCATTTAGTCTTAGCAATCAGATGTAATGCAAATAAAATGTGCCTGAAGATAAAGGCAGTTTAGTTCAATAGGAAACACATGGGAGGAGAACAATTCACTTCCGATGGTTGCACTGAATTTATCAGGGTGAACTTCTGTGAAGCTGTCCGCCTTGGTAATGGAAACGAATCAACAGAGTGAGAGAAATGAGCTGCTATTGATTAAGTACTGAGTATCATATCACTAGGATCTTAAGGTAACCTGTAACTCATAAGGAGAATATACTTCCATAACAGGTTGACTTTTGTACTGTGAGTCCGGTATGACCTCATGGTTTAGCGCACACCGCAGGGAAGATCCCTATTTAAGGTTTACCACCCTGAACATCAAGATAGCTGTGGGTCGGAGCGATTTCACGGCGACCGCCATAAAGCACCCTTGCTATAATTTCAGCCAGCCAAAACATCAGAAGAGCTACTGCACAGAACTGGTTGTGACATCGATCGGGCCCATCATTATCAGTGGACCCACTGTGAGTATATGTGGAACATTCCATATGTGTCCTTTCCACATCTGTACACAGCTATTGGCTGATCAAACACGATGAGAAATCCAGACCAACTGAAGGATACTGCCCTTCACAGATTTACAACCAAAAGTGCAGATCCACTCATTGGTGGTGGGCGTGTGCAACTTTTGGGGGCAATGCTCAGGTTCCAAGTGTTAGGCCGGTGGTATAGTGGTTAGAGTGCTTGGCTCATGATCGAGAGGTAGAATTCCCATTAAAGCACCAATGGGTAAGGTCTTAACCACAAACGTACCTCTGTCCACCCAGCAGTATAAATGGGTACCAGTAAAAAAGAAGACCACATGTGTCCGGACGCTCCTGCCGAAAGGACTGTTTCATAATGGGCCAATATAGAACAAGCATAGCAAGTTTGAAAGCCCCAGCATCAGTGGGCGGCAAGTAAATGTCCGGAAACCTAATACACAGTTTTGCCTCGTGACCTTGAAAAGTAGACAAGGTCACTTAGCACTCAAACTCATCCTAGCACTCATAGTAGTGAACAAGCAGACCAAGTTTGAAAGCTCCAGCTTCAGCATGCAGCAGGTAAACTAAAGTGTGATGGATGGACGGATGGACGGACGTAACCCATCCCTATAGCTCCCAAGCCACTTTGCGGGCAGGAGCTAATCAGATAACCTGTGATGGACTCGCGTCCTTTCCTGATGACGTGTGCTAAACATGGCGGCATTTTGAAGATCTGCGATATTGTGACTCTTTTTGATTGTATAGTGGGTTAAACAAAGCTGAAAAAATATGTGGTGTTCTGATTTGGGAAGCTGAAATAGTGATCTTTCCACCAGTGTGCGCTAAACTATGCGTTTCCTTTTCCTTTAAATGAGTTTATATCTATTTCAGTCACGCTGTATGTATTTGATTAGTTGATGATATTATGGCCTCCATGCACAAATCTCTGTGAAAATTCAAAATGATGATATGATAGACTTGGACAAATTTTACACCACGTGTGTATATTTCATCTATTATACAGTGTATGCAAACTTAACCACCATGTGCTCACCATATGGTTTGTGACCATCTTTAAAAAAAAAAAATCTTTTATACAACATCTATTTCCTTTCCCCGTCTGCGTATGCAATTTTGGTATTTATCATATGCAGTCCGCCCTGAATGAATTCGCCTCACTCACTCTGCTGAATCGCTTTATCCTACTAGGATCACGGGGAGTCTGGAGCCTATCTCAGCCAACTGCAACGAGGGTGCAGCTGATGAAGCCTTGCCGTAGCAGCCGTTCGCAGAGCTCCGGAGCATCAGAAATAGGCGACGGACGAAATGGAGAGATTTATACACTGTCCTGTATTTAATATAAAGAGGCTGACAATCATACAGCCAGGTTTTACGGCGCTACAGACACTGTTCAGATAAACAGTAGAACAGGCGAATTACCTCCTGCAGGGACTCGTTATGAGGAAAACATAAAAACACACTACTACAGTGCAACACAGTGCAAGGGAAAGAAGCGCCACCTTGGGGTGTAAACCAGTTACAACTGTTCTCTGACTGTTACACGACACTGAACGAAAGAGGGGGTACACCCTGAACAGCTCACCAGACCATTGTAGGGTCAACACACACACAGCCATTCACACTGACGGCAATTTGATACAGCCAATTAGCCTAATGTGCATGTCTTTGGACTATGGGTGGAAACTAGAGTACCCAGAGGAAACCCACGCAATCACAAGAATATGCAAACTCCACACAAGAATGACCGAACCCAGGAATCGAACCCAGGACCTTCTTGCTGTAATTGCTGATTGAGATCTTTCAATCAACTTAAACTTTCATCAAGTACTGACTGCTCCTTTAAAGCACAAAACTCAGGTCTGTGAATGTACCCTCACCAGGCCTGGCTACCTCGTTCTGCCCCAAGTACGATTGTCCCACCTCCTCACATGCATGATAGCACAAAAACATGACTGTTTTTTATTTTTTTTTGACACTGCATCATTTTGGGTTCCTTTTAACATTTCAGGAATGGAAGCCCCACACACCGAGAAAGCGAGGTAGCTCTGGCTGACACCTCTTCTGACGGAAATGCCTGGAACGCTTATGGAATCATGCTGGTTGACCCCGGAAGGCTAAAAAAAAAAATAAATCATCGATTGTGAAGTCATTTCGGCCACGTGGGACCTTGGTTTAACCATTCGGTCACATGACCATCCCTGAGATCAGACAGTGATGTCAGGTGAGGAGGCCTGGCATGCAGTCAGCATTCCAGTCCATCTTACCTGACCTACTGGGACAAGACTATCATGGCACTCGCGGTGTGCAATTTGATAATGGAAGGGGTTTTAACCTCTTAGTACCAGAGAAATTTTAGAGCATACATTTTATACAACTGCATCCTTCCAAGGAGTAGAACCATATTGTTATTGTAAATAGATTATACTTTTCAATCCATGAGAATAACCAGCTTGAATCCTCTGTTTCTGCCACTTTCACGCTGGCAGGGTGTTCAAAAGGAGATCCAGAGCCCAAGGGAGAGGTGTGGGACGCTACTGACCGAGTGATGTTCCCATATGCCTCAGCTCTGACTGTCTCTCTCTCTCTCCTCCTCTCCTGTCTGCATTAAAAATGTGGAGCACCTGTCCTGTTCTGTTCTTCTTCCAATATCTAAAACACTGGGAAAAAAAGGCACATGAATAAAGAAGTGAGAAAAGAGAAGAGGCGTGATCCTAGTCTATATTGATCCTCGCATTAACACAGTAAATCCTCACCGGAACACATGTCAGGAGCGTGGTATGTGCTAGATCGATGTTTTTAATAACGCAAAAAAAAAGTAGTGAGATGCAGGAAAAGGAGTGTGTGTGTGAGTGTGTGTGTGTGTGTGTGTGTGTTTGATGGTATCTTTGAGGCCCGGGGGTGTGCGTTGCATCATTTGGAGCACTGATTCATATGCTGGAATGTGAGAGGCTTTAGGTGGAGGAAAGGAGAAGGAAATCCATCCTTTTTAAAGATACATTTTAAGATGTCTGAAGAAGCGTTCAAAGCGTCCGTGCTGCAACAGAGAAATGGTCGAAGATGCCTTACATGCTGATCTTTGGGTTCAGACCTTGGCTTCTTCTTGTTATTGTAAAGATTGGGGTTTGACGGGATGAAGCTGAAACAATCTGTAAAAGAGTCCGATCGATGTAGAGCTCAAAGCTGAAAAGTTGAGGTCTGGTTACAAAAGTGCTTAAAAAAACATGAAATAATAATTAATCTGTATCTTCATGTGCTTGCCGTGTTCTGATCATTCATCCATTCTTTCACCGCTCCAGTTTCCTCCAACAGTCTAAAGACAGGCACATTAGGTTAACTGGCTGTTCTAAATCGCACCTAGGTTTGAGTGTTGGCCCTGAAATGGTCTGCCGAGCTGTTCGGGGTGTAAACCTCATTCGCCCAGTGTTGTCTGACATAGGCTTCGGCCTACCCATGATGCCAGTATGATTAAATGGCTCGGGAACTGAATGATTGTTTGGACCCTGGTGTTTTCTGCCTGTGAGGTACCGCAGGATGAATCTGGTTTAATTGAATGAGTTGAATCGATTTGCAAACGCAACTGAATCGATTCACCAGCGCTTTGCTAATATAATCGTCTATTATCACATAAAGTAGCCGGAATCACTCATTAAGTCTCATAGCCGGTGGAGGCGGAAGTGCTGTGTGACGCGCTGTGCAGCAGGCAGTCTTTAAGACTAGATCTCTGATTGCATTGCACAGTAAACCGCTGAATCATTGAGCGACTTGAGTCGGACCGAGTCTCTGAATCATTCATTGAATCAATAGCTCACCAAATCTTTCAGCGAACTACTAATTTGCTTAATTGTTCGAGAACCGCTAACTTGAGAATCGATCAGTGAACCGCTAACTCGCTGGATCGCTCACTAAACTGATAATTCACTGATTCGTTTGTGAACTGCTAATTCGCTGAATCGCTCAGTGTTCCGCTAATTCGCTAAATCGCTCAGTGAACCACTAACTCGCTAAATCGTTCGAGAATTGCTAACTCGCTAAATCGTTCGAGAATTGCTAACTCGCTAAATCGTTCAAGAATTGCTAACTCGCTGAATTGTTCAACGAACGTTGATATACTGGTGAAAAATCTTTATTAAATTTTGTAATTTGCAAACTTAAAAAAAAAAGAAAAATTAAATATTTGACTATTCAGTGTAATACCTCTTTATACGGCAGAGCAAATAGTTCAGGGAGTTAACGGGTTTGAGCCTGGCAGTGTATTTATTTTATTATTATTATTATTATTATTATTATTTTGGTAATTTAAATGAATCGATTCGCTACAGTCGAACGAACCGAAAGAATGGAGTTAGTAAAGCGAATCAGAATTTCCATCACTAGTGTGTATTCATGGTTTTATTTTTAAGGACAGGGGTGTTTTGCTGTGCTGTATGTATGTTAAGAATTAAGCAGAACCACTTAATCCAACTAGGGTCGCTAGGAGGCCGAAACCTATCCCAGCCAAACACTGGGCAAAGATTCTTTATATCCTGAACAAACACACACATAACCATTCACACTCTAATCCACACCTTGGGGCAATTTAGACCAACTATTTGACCGACTGTGCACATCTTTGGCTGTGGGAGGAAAACCGGAGTACCCAGAGGATACCCAGCACAGGGAGAACTTGAACTCAGGACCTTCTTGTTATGAAGCAGACATGCTAAGCACTAAGTACATACTCCAGGCCTGAATTTGATCGGAGGAGCTATAGTGAATCCATCCAACACCTTAGCACTCTCCGTGCGCATGAAGGATCTCAGCGTGTGAAAGCAGGCACGAGCCACATTCTCTGAAATTCTTCAACTCATTTGAATGTGACGAACATTGGTATGTTCAAAGACGCCTTTGGGGGGGAAAAAAGGGAAGCTTAATGAATAATGAATCTGTAGCTGATGTCAATTTTAAATGGATTTTAGAATTACAAACAGCATGTAAATTGTCAGCTCTCAGAAGACGAGCCCCGGTGCTCTGCTGTTGTTTCCTTTCATCCAGCTGGAGACTTACTGCTATTAAACGAGAACTGACAGACAGAGGAGAGAAAGAGAATGGAGGTGAATGTTTCAGGAGGACGTGGCGGCACGGTGGCATAGTGGTTAGCACGTCTGCCTCACAGCAAGAAGGGCCTGGGTTCGATTCCCTGGCTTGGCGAGGGCGTTCCTGTGTGGAGTGTGAGTGTGTATGGTTGTGTGTACTGGCCCTGTGATGGACAGGACAAGTTGTACAGGGTGTAGTGGTTAAAATATCTGCCTCACAGTAATTAGGGTCCTAGGTTTGAGTCCAGGGCTTGGGCGTTTCTCTGTGGAGTTTCCATGTTCTCCCCATGCTTCTTGCCGGGATTCGTGTGGGTACTCCGGTTTCCTCCCACAGTCCAAATATTAGGCTAATTTTCTGATCCATATTGCTCCTAGGTGTGGATGGTTGTGTGAGTTGCCCTGTGATGGTCTGGCGGGCTTTTCAGGGTGTACCCTGCCTTCGTCCAATGCAGGGTGAGACCTAATCCTAACCTGCGCAGCCCCAGTAGCCCTATCTTAGCCATCTCTAGACGAAGGTGGCGTACGCCCTAAACAGCTTGCCAGAGCATCGTAGGCTATCACACACAACCATTCACACTTACGCACGCAGTTTGGGGCAATTTGGAATAGTCAAGTAGCTTAATATGCATGTCTTTGGACTGTAGGAGGAAACCGGAGTACCCAGAGGAAACCCACACAAGCACATTGAGAACACACAAACTCCACAGAGAAGCCCAGGATTCAAACCTAGGACTTTCTTGCTGTGAGGTGGACGTGCTAACCACTACGCCACCCTATATATATATCTTTAAAGTGTCTTTATGACGATATACGTTATACTTTGGCAATTTGTTGACACCAGTAACCCTACACATATGATTTGAGACACATATGTAGAGAACATAAGAAATTCCACTGGAGCTGGCTCCTGAGTGGCAACTGACAAGGTGCGTGTCTATCAATCCAGAGATTGCAGGTTCGAATCCCGGTTGATGGCACAGCCATCCATGACCGTGAGTCCATGGGAGCTAATTGGCCAGGCTCTCATGAGAGGGAGGGATGGCATATGCTCACTGCCCTGTCACTCAGAGCGATCACTAGCCAATCATGGACGTTTTTGAGCTCATTTCTATGAGCGGGCGAAAGTGTGTTAGGCCACCCCCAAATACGTATGCACAGCAGTTCGAAATGAGGCCGGTGGCGGCACTGCATATCAAGGAGGGGGCACGTTCATGCTTACACCCCTCCCTGTTTGGTGGTGGTTGTTTGATAAGGAAAGGCAATACTTGACTGGTGGAAATTGGATACGATTAAAATGGGGAAATGGGGAAAATTACACACACAAAAAAAATGACACTGCTAGCCGCTCTGCCGTCATGCCACCCGTGTATTTATGGGTTTTGCATCAAAACATCCAAAGTTGCCCCCATTTTAATCTTGGTTCCACATGGGCACACTAGAGGAGAATGCACAGTGTCCACTATAGCTCTTAAGCTTTTCACACACACACACACACACACACACACACACACACACACACACACACACACACACACACACACACACACACA
>JAOUQZ010000012.1:2814437-2827985 GCA_028564935.1 Neosilurus hyrtlii | reverse complement strand
GTAAAAGAACCATTGCTGATTTTCGTCAAGAGGAGGCTGCATAGCCGTCAGCGTGTTTCTGCCCTGTGATGGCCTGGCGAGCTGTCCGGGGTGTACTCTGCTCTCGCCCGGAGTAGGCTGAGATGGGCACCAGCCTCCCTGTGACCCTAATTAGGATTAAGCGGTTAAGAAAATGACATGACATATTATGTAAACAGGAAGTGCATGTGACGGCGCTCAGTTCTCAGAAGAAGCAGACCCCTGTGTAAAGGGATGCCCTGAGCTGATGTCTCTGGCTTCTTTTCAATCACTATTGGCAATTTTATTTACATTTTATGTTGCTGTTGATCCACAGCAGGTTAAACAAAACTAAGCAGACACGCTGTCTAAAATGTATTTCGTTGTATGTTGCCATCGTATGATTAAAGGGGTATTCTAAATGTGGGCCAGAAACGGTTCTGGTCGTCTAACATTGTCCCGTAAAAGCCGCTTTTGCAATTAAACAGCTCTGATCTTGTCGTAGCCATGTTTTTCACCATTTATCTTCCTACCTGATCTGTCTATTTATTTATTTATTCATTTATTTTACTGAAGAAA
This sequence comes from Neosilurus hyrtlii, assembly GCA_028564935.1. Lineage (NCBI taxonomy): Eukaryota > Metazoa > Chordata > Actinopteri > Siluriformes > Plotosidae > Neosilurus > Neosilurus hyrtlii. The sequence goes on along the minus strand of JAOUQZ010000012.1, from coordinate 2,827,409 downwards.
ATAAGCAGACTTAATTTTGTAAACTATTACAGAACACCAGAGATCCACCATCAGAGAAAATGCTTAAGACAAGTAGTACGATTATATGCATGTGTCACGCAGCTCAACCAATCTGGGTGCTAGTGGTATTCATTAGCCACTATCCCTCTACTGAGCTGGTGCGAGTCAGGGCTATATCAGAGCTACTCAAGGCGTTTCTCTTATTGTGAATGGACAGGTGAGCTGTTCAGGGCGTACCACTCCTTCGCCAAGAGTCGGCTGAGATAGGCTCCAGCCTCCATGAGACCCTGGTAGGATTGAGCGGTTTGGCAAATGAATGAGTATTCATGACTTAACTGAGCTATCTGGTGCCTAAATAAAGTACAACCAAACCAGTGTGCTACATGTGTCTTTACTTGAAGCTAGGTTAGCCTTCATTACTGGTACATAGTTTCTGTTCTAGTGCTCTTATAAATATGATCTGGCCACAAATTACAAAGATCAAATGCAGCTAAATATACCGTATATGTAAGTGTTCATGGTGTCTAATATACTAAAAGGGATAAACTCCGCCTTCCACCCTGACTTGGTTGGCCTCGTCTGGACCATGGGTTATCGTCAGGCCAAAATCCTCAGGCTTCTAGCTTTCAAGTATTCCAGAGTAGGTGTGATCAAGCCCAGGAAGTACCAGTAGAAGTTGTAATGGCCTTGGCTCGCCCTACCCGCTTGGCTTTGGCGTGATAGTGGGAAAGACTCTACTCATTCCTGGAAGCCCTGCTAGCAGGACCATTGACCGAAATGAAGAATGATGTATGCTTGAATAATTATCCCAGCTGTTCCTCACTTCCACCCAGTTTGCTGGCTAAACTGTGAGCCAAATGAGATTGGAGAGTGAAGGACAGAGATTTAATAAACACAGAACATTCCAAGAATCAAATCCTCAAAAGCTGTCGATGTCCAGTTAAAAAATAAATCAATAAAATAAAGGTCATGCTGGAGAAGGAGTAAAAAAATAATAATAAAAAGAAAATTAACTTGTTATGGTGGATATCTGCATTTTTGTCAGTGATGCACATCCAAAATCCAAGATGCAACTGACAAGCACGGGAAATTCTGACAGTAAGCACACACCCAGAGAGTGGAGGAAGGACGAATTCTTCTGCCATACAACATTTGAAGCTTATTTGTTCCATCTGGAGGCAAATTGTTTTCAGATGCGCTACACTGCCAAACCGAATTGCAAACATCCACTCAGATTTTTTTCCCCGGCGTTATTGCAAAAGCATCCTGTTTTGATTTTTTTTTTCCTCGTACAAGAAATTCACCATTTAAGCGGATCTTCATGTTTCATCCTGACCTTCTGAAGACTATCTCAAAAAAAAAAGAAAAGAAAAAAAACGTTAGCCACACTACAGAAACCAGGTTTAAAGCCAGAATTAGTGGAACAGTCCAATACGAGCAAGAGGAATTATGGGTTTTTTTGTTGTTGTTGTTGTTGTTGCTAATTAAGACGTGATGGGGATGGGATGAGATAAATATCATGCTTAGCGGAAAAGGCTAAGGAGAGGCCATCATGCGCGGTGAGGAGTTAAAGGAATGCATTTCCCTCATAGACCTGGACGATGACTACACCATGAAGTTCAGTGTTGTTTCCTGATCCGATATATTTGATTAAGCTAGGAATGCAATGACCTCACTTGTTTCTTTATTTTATGCTGATATGCGTCGACTTGCTGCAAGTTTGTGTTGCCTAGTTATGCCAAATTGAAAAGGCGTAATGATGGCATGCTTTAAGAAAACATTCGTTCTGTGATCGTCTGCAAGTTCTGTCATACGGATCAGAAAAGATCTTCAGTATGATTCAATACCCGTCTAACGCAACATTTTAGACCAGAATCTGACCTGATACTGAGCATCCAATTAGTACATTTTACTCACTCACTCTCTCACTCATTCGCCAAAGCTCTTACTCTTACTAGGGGCGCAGGGAGACTGGAGCTTATCTCAGCTGACAGTGGGCGAAGGCGGGGTACATCCTGAACAGATTGCCATTTTACCGCAGTGCCAACACACACAACCATTCACACTCTCAGCTTAGGGAAATTTGGAGCATCCAATTAGCCTAATATGCATGTCTTTGGACTGTCGGAGGAAACCGGAGTACCAGGAGGAAACCCACGAAACCCACACAAGCATGGAGAGAACAAACTCCAAACTGAAACACCCGAGCCCGGGATTTGAACCCAGGACTTTCTTGCTGTGAGGTGGACATGCTAACCACCATTCCAATACATTATAGCCTAAGCTCAGGATATAATGGGCAGGTCTGCATTGATTTCCCAGAATGCTTTTTGTCTTGGTATAATTTTACATCACCTGCATTGTTTAGTCATAGTAGAATGACTCAGTTGATTTGGGTGCTGAGTGTGAATTCTAATAAGCACGAGCAAAGCAGGACTCCCATGGGGGTGGTTCTTATGGCGGTTCAGCGTGGTCTCAAACTGTGTTAGACCGCACTAGCACTATCTTTACACTGTCACTGTGATGGTGTTCACCACAAATCATGACTTGAACCCAGGACCTTCTTGCTGTGAGGTGTACAGACTAACCACTATGCCAACCTGTCACCCTGGCTGTAGGAGGTGAGGTTAAAAAAAATAAAATAAAAAATAAAAACTGCTAATCGTAAATATATGCCTAACCACAGGGAAGGAAAAGCAAGAAAAATACGTGAACTAGTACGTGAACTGACCTTTCTGAACTAGTCTCAGATCATTCTGTGTGGTTTTCTCAGTACAGTATTTGAATAGGGAATTTTGTTGAACCTGGCAACCCAATGCACATAACTCAGGAGCTTGGAAGAGTTCGGCTGTTGGGATAGATTCTTTGTATGAGTCTGCTAGTCTTCACAGTCACAAAACACTGCACCCCCTTTCCAGAACTAAACAGAATTTCCATGTTCGCCAAGAACACTTAATATTCATCAGTCTTAGCTCTACAGCGTGTTTGTCAGCAAGTGCAGGGTCTTAGTTCCAAATTTAACCTTCTCCCAAAAGACGGTTGTGTATCCACATTACAGCATGTTTGGCATGCTGAAGACTGTACGAGATAACACCGCGCAAGCCAAAACCCCAAGATGTCTTAATCAATTCCCGATAGATCACGTCATCATGTCATCATCTGTGCATCTCGCTGGCGTTTTGAACCGGTAACAAGCATCTGATTGTCTGACGCAGGTTACAGTCATGCCATCCCACTTAGGCTGTGTAACATGAGGAAGTGAGTGTGTGTCAGAACTATTTCGGTGTACTTTGAAGTCTTATTTTGCATCACCCTGGAGGCAAATGCAGAGACTCTGCAGTAAAACTCTAAACACTCTTCAGTACAGACTGAAGGCCCAAGAGATGTGGAGGGGAACTGTGGATGAGCCCAAATTGTTGTGATACAGTACATCATACATATTATTTTTAGTCCAACTGTTAATCATTACCATTATAACAATATATAATATGTATACCATACACCGAGTGGCACGGTGGTGCAGTTGTTAGCACGTCTGCCTCACAGCAAGAAGGTCCTGAGTGTGAGTCCCATGCTTGGCTAAAGTGTTTCCGTGTGGGGTTTGCATGTTCTCCCCATGATTCCTCCCAGCACTCCGGTTTCCTCCAATGATCAAAAGATATGCACATGGGCTTCCGAGTGGCACATGGACGAGGTAAGTGACTATCAACCCAGAGATTGCAAATTCGAATTCAGGTTGATGCCACAGCCATCCCTGGCCGGGAGCCCATGAGAGCTAACTGGCCGAGCTCTCAACCCCTGCCTGGCTGGTGGTGGTCATGTGATTTGGAAGGCTATACTTGACGGGTGGGAATTGGATCTGACTAAAAATTTGGGAAGAAAATGGGAGGGGGGAGATATGCATATTAGGGTGATTGGCAGTATGGTTGCGTGTGTAGCCCTGCGATGGTCTGGCGAGCTGTTCGGGGTGGATTATATATATATTTGGGACTGTCTAGCTACAGGCCAGTCAGGGTGGTGTTAATGTTATGGTTGATCAGTGTATATTCTCACTCACTCACTAATTTCCTGAATAAAAAAACTACTACTAGGGTCACGGGGATGCTGTGCTTATTTCAGCCGACACAGTGCGAAGCCGGGGTACACCCTGAACAGCTTGCTAGTCCATTGCAGGGCCAACACACACAACCATTCACACTCATACCAATGGCAATTTTGAATGTGCTTGGATTGCAGATAGAAACCAGAGTACCCGGAGGAAACTCAAAAACATTCTCTAGTTAACCGTGTGTTAAGATTTTCCCCATTTCAAGTAATGCATCATTATACCTCAGCAAAAATCTTTTAAAACAGAATGAAAGCTAAGGAGAACAACAGATTTTGTTTTCCTGTTTGACATTCCTTGCGGACAATTTTTGTCCAGGGCCTTTAGCATCAGACACGTCGAGTCTTTCAGAGTTCAGCATGGCCTCTCTTCACATTCATCACCTGCTATCACTAATGCCCTGGAGTCTCGCCACTCTTTACAGTGCCAGGTAGGGTGCCAGGAAAGGACAATACCCAAGGATTAGCATTAAAAGGCCAGGGACTGGGCCTAGAATCCCAGGACGCTTTGTGGCCTGGGCTGGGGGGTGGGGTGGGGGGTTTTCACAGAGGGCTGCATCGGCTGGGGTTGGAACGTCAGTACTCCAGGGGGAAACAGAGTATGGAAACTGCTGCCTCTAACACCCACTATGGGGTCTGCTTGGTACACAGCGGGAGTCTCTGTATGAAGGCGTACATCTGTTCACGACGGGAGAACACGCCTGACACAGAGATAATTCTTCCTCTTTCTTCTTCAGGCTCTCCCTCCTCCTCCTTTCTCATGTCTCAGGCTTTGTTTAGTTCTGAAACCGAGTCAGAACCAAAGAACGAGTACAGGATAGTTTTCAGTAGCCTTGTTGATCTAATATCCAGTCGTGTTCAGATGAACTGACATGGACAATAGTATGAGATTTGTGAGCGATCGTCCCAAATGGCTAATCTTTGTTTTTACCCAGAGCCAATTTAGCCAACACAGCTAGCCACTCACAGTCAAGATTATGCATGCAGTCTTTCAGAAGGAATAGGATTACTGTCAAAAAACGTAGCTTCCGTTTTTCTCCCCATGTGTACAAAGCATGATATGTCATGATATGTGTCATTTTAAGCTGATTTTCCATCCTGTGATGCGATGAATTGGAGCGAATAAGCTGGAAGCGGCAGATGGTTAGCAACCCACTGTGGCTGCTAAGGTTGCCTCAGTGCTACACGCAAAGAGTTCAGGTTAGCATAGATCAAGACAAGAAACACAGGATGAGCTATCAATCAAGTAAAAAGTATAATCCAGAGTCTTTAAAAAAATTCTAACATTCTTTATTCATCTATGCTTGGATGGCAGGCATATTGGCAAGTTGTCATGACAACAGGGATGTTCTGCTGATGAAGACTTGCCGCCAACTGTCCAATCGGATGACGGCAGCTTAAACTGCAGCGTGAGCGCTAGTGTTGGGGGGGACACACGTTTTCCAGATACACACAATGCCAAGGACGACGCCCTGGTCCAAGACCACCTACGGATCATCATCGGCAGCAGGAGAGGGATGGCTACCGGACTGAGACGATCCATTTCAGAATGAGAACAAGGCGAAGGAAGAAAGGAGACGGGGCCAGGTAGGGGGTCGCCTTAATGTTGAGTGGTCTGAATGTCATCGATTATCTTTGCCATCTTTGCAAGCCGCCATTGTGGGTTATCGGCAAGAAAAATGACGCGAGAGTGCGGAAATTTGGTTAAAAAAAAGATCACGGTTTATAAATCAGGAAACTCTAGCAGGTGGTTAGAAGGGGAAAGGTGGGTGAAGGATGACACACATAATTTATAAGTATATAGTATATAATCTGCAAAATAATAAACCTGCTAACACTTGTGTCAAGCTAATTCTGGCACTAAACATGCTAATACGCCAACGCTAACAAAAATGAATGGCCTTTTATTTCTGTCGTGGTTTCTGCATTTTCTCTCTTCCTCCCCTGTTGAATTGGATTAGAATAAGCGGCGGTGAAATGCCTTTAGATGACTGTAGCCACCGTTTAGCAATGGATGCACTGGAAAGGAAAGCCCGCTTTTTCCGTCTAGCACTGCAGGTAGCCATATACTCTTACCCTCTCCAACAGAGATCCTTTCGGACCAAATCACACACACACACACACACACACACACAAAAATATCTTATAAAGATTCTACGAAGGGCCCTCACATAAGATGATTAAAATCTTCATTCATTCAGAGCGAATCTCTTTTACATCCCCTCCTTCTTCCCCCTCTGTTCCTCAAGCCTCACCATCATGGGGTCTCGGCGGGAAGCCAGTGAGAAAACTGACCCCCAGTGGTGGAGATCTTTGACTCTTCAAACACTGAGCTAAAATGCAGACTGTCAGCATGTGAAACCCACCTTTATTGATTCTTGGTTGAATATCAAGCAGATTAGATATTGGATACTGGCCTTATTTTGAAAACCTTTTTTTGCTAATTCTAGCTTGATCGATGGTCAGATTGATTTGGAGATAAGAACCGTTATATACATAAACAAGTATTGCATGACATAAAAAAAGTTTAGTCTTTTCAGAATCTCTATAGAAATACTGATACAGAAATGAGAAACCTACTTATTTTTAAGCAATAGGTATATTATTTACATGTCCTGGGCAGCATGGTGGCATAGTTGCTAGCACGTTTGCTCCACTGCAGGAAGGTCCTGGGTTCAACTCCCAGGCTCGGCCTTTTCTGTGCCTTTTCTGATTGCATGAGTTTCCTCCTAGTACTTCGGTTTCCTCCTACAGTCCAAAGACATGCAGATTAGGCTAAGTGGCTGTCCCAAATTGCCCCTAGGTGTAAGTGTGAATGGTTGTGTGTGTGTTGCTCTGTGATAGTCTGGCAAGCTTGTTCAGGGTGTACCCCTCCCTCATCCAGTGTCTCCTGAGATAGGCACCGGCCTCCCCACGACCCTAGTAGGATTAAGCAGTTTGGGAAATGAGTAAGTGATGATTTTAAAGGAAATACCTTAGCTAGCCACATTAGCGAAGTTGAATTAAGTAGGTCTTCATTCCAATGATAGATTAAGTACATTTTATAGTTTTTGTTGCATAGAAATCCAATTTTCTGCGGCACGAGAGAGGCAAGTCCACCTTACGGCAAGAAGGTCTTGGGTTCGAGTCCAGGGCTGGACTCGGGCATTTTTGTATGGAGTTGGAAAGTACTCTCCGTGCTTGCGTGGGTTTCCTCTGGGTACTGCAGTTTTCTTCCACAGTCCAAAGACATGCACATTAGGCTAACTGGCCATTCCAAATTGCCCCTAAGTGTAAATGGTTGTGTGTCTATTGCCTCGGCAATGGACTGCCGATCCCAGAATCGGGTGAGATAGGCTCCAGCCCATCCCAATTAATGGATGGGATGAATAGTGACATTGGGTTTTGGCATCTGGGCTTTTAATATGTCTATAAATAACAAGCGAAGTGTCAAAGTGATACCAATACTCAAAATGAGACTGTGATATTATTTTTCTGATACCAGCATCAGTATGAGTGCATCCTTATTTTTGTGAATGATTCTGAGAAAGAGAGAAAGCTTAATAAGTTTATTCGAAGGTCAATCCTATGAGAAAAGTCATGGGACAAGCAATTTTTGACCCCTTCAGATGTAAGCCTAGGAATTTCGACAGTGGAATTGCATGACTTGTGTGAAACACTGTGTTGGCTAATTCACAAGTCTGCTGATCCAATTTCACAGTATTATCTCTTGTCTGGTCCTGCTATCGCATCAGCCAGAGCAGATTGAGATGGTGTGACCATTCAGACAGTGTGATTGAGATGGAATTAAACAATCACCCCAGGGCTACTGCTATTATAGGACTATGATTGCTAGACTATTGGCTGGCAGAAGTGGATGTCCTGAAGCAAGTAGAGAATGTCAGTGTGTGTGTTGGACACAACGAAAACATTACAAGATATGAACAGAAAACACTGACATAGTGTAGCATTTAAGGGAAATTCTGCTGTACAAAATTATTAAGTGCAACATTTGAGTGATTACTGTAATTTACAACACTCACTCATTTGCCAAACCGTTTAATCCTACTATTAGATTCATCTCAGCCAACTATAACCAGACCATTGCAGGGCAGCACGCATACACAACCATTCATACTCACGTCAACACCAACAGCCAATTTTGAAACAGCCAATTAGCCTAATGTGCATGTCTATGGATGGTCAGAGGAAACTGGAGGACCCAGAGAAAACAAGGGGAGAACCTGCAAACTCCACACAGAAACACCATCGCCAGGGCTGGGACTCAAACCCGGGACCTTCTTGCCGTGATGCGGACGTGCTAACCACTACACCACCATGCCGCCCCACGTTACGACACCTTTTTGGTATATTCGCTGTAAGTGATGACGACGGTAAAAGATGTTTTATTGCTTCAGGTTGACCACCATGACAAATGTGACCTCTGCCACTCCCCATTGGGAATTTCTTCAGTTATTTACAGTCTCCTCTTGACCACACACACGCACAACTCCAGAGACGCTCAGTGATCTATTTAAACCTCTCACCATGTCTGGGATTCCCCGTCCGCAGAATAAAATGCTTCAGATATAAAGAAAATATGGAACTACAAGTAGGATAACAAGCCATCACGGTTTCAACTAGCAAACTGGTAAGAGTGACCAATGAACGTTTAGCGTTAACAATCATTTAGAGCTCTAGTATTTTTTATTATTTAAAAAAATGTCACTTTTTTGGGTTTTTTTCTCTGGAAAGAGCTTATTTGTAACATCCTGGAGATCTGGCGACTTGTTCCTCTTCGTCTGTCCATCTCATACCCTGCCTTCCAGTGCCTTAATCCTTAGTGAGTGTGGAAAAAAGTCACAGGATTTCTTTTTATGGCAGATGTTGTCCTTCACATCATCCACAGAGAGAGCTTTCTTACTCTAGGCAATGCATTTCTTTGTCTTTGTTTCACCTCTGTAAATTGGATGCAGCCGGACTAGTGAGGTGCTCTACATCTGCCACTGGGATTGTACAGTCTTCACATAATTGATATTTTGCATAAAGCTATGTATTCTGGGAGTTCCTGTCAGTACAGGATGTAAGCTCACAGCCTGGATGGTTTGTGAGGTAAAAGCACGGACACATCGGAGACCACAAAGCCTAACATCTTCACATGAGTCTCTGACAGGTGGACAGGTTCATTCCTTTGTTTCTCTGTCCATCTTTTATCACTTTCTCCACCCGGTGGAACTCCAACTAACAAAGTCCAGTCAAGGCCTGGTGTTTCTGCCTACTGGAAGAGACCTGACACAGGGCAAGAGTCTTTTTTAAGCCATATTTACCAGATTAACACTTTCAATGACCAGACCTCATCTCATGAAAGAAATCCAACAGCTATGAGATAATTATGGGATGTCTCATGTGCTGGACAGACCACTTAGTGGTGCTCCACTCCATGCCACTCTGTCTGTCATGATGTTCTGCCAGTGTGTTGCATGACCTACTCACTCTGTGACATCATCCGCTAAACATTTCACTTATTTTCCACGCTGGACATTTTGCCCGCGGAGCTCTAGTTAAACCTACCAAGGGCACCACAGCAGATCATCCTTCTTCATCTCGCTGTGTCCTGTGCATCCCTTTCCATCAAACCAGCCACCAGCATGTCCTCCCTCACCACACCTCCCTCCTCTTCGCCCAACAGTAACCCAATTACCACCAGTACCCAGCTTGCACTGGGAGTACCAGTGGTGTTCATTGTTAATCCAGGCCTCGATCAATTCAGTATGAGCTTTCTGTTTTTAATCCACATGTTTGATTTGGCACAGGTTTTACACCGGACGTCCTTCCTGATGCATCCCTCCTCGTTTACCAGGGCTTGAGACCAGTACAAAGAGCACACTGGTTTGTGTGACCCAAGAGCTGGGTTAGAATTTCTTTTAATGCAACATAAATTTAAAAAAGCAAGGAACGGGTGTCGTGTAGTGCATTCTGGGTAATGCAGTTTATGTGTGACAAGAGACTCTCTGATATGAAGAGGATAGAAAAGGGTACTCTGAGCGTGTGATAATCGCCCAGTACGCCAGGGGTTAGCTCTTCTGAAAGTGGTAGTAGTGCACACCGGTGCGTACCGACCCACTTAAAGCACTGCCTTCAACCTTGTTTGAGCGACGCTCCAAGTGTATGATGGCAAGGCAAGCCTCTTAACTCTCTAAGCTGTGAAGTACATTCTCAGGCTGGATCTGAAGAGTTCTTACAAGATTAATGAATACTTCAAAAGCCTGCTTTTATAATGAAGGTACATAGGGTATCTTCTTAGATTTTAACATTTATAAACAGCAAATTAAGGGAAATGTGCCAAGAGATATATACAGAACTGATAAACCCATACCAAAGCAATTATCTTACGGTTTTAAAATCCAAATAGAAATGAATTCACAGAATCTATGGACAGAATGAATAAACATACAGAAATATTATTGGCGGGGCGGCACGGTGGTGCAGTGGTTAGCATATCCGCCTCACGGCATGAAGGCCTGGGTTCGATTCCTGGGCTCAGGTGTTTCTGTGTGGAGTTTGCATGTTCTCCCTGTGCTTGTGTGGGTTTCCTCCAGGTACTCCAGTTTCCTCCTACAGTCCAAAAACATGCGCAGTAGGCTAATTGGATGTTCCAAATCGACCCTAGGTGGCCCTGCAGTGGCCTGGTGAGCTGTTCAGGTCGTATGAGATTATGATTCTGAAAAATGAATGAATAAATTTCTGCACTGTAACTGCACCCTGGTTGTAATTATCATACCAGTCCCTGCAAATGCAGAGTAATGAAATAATTTACTTAATGTATACAAAATGCCACATGCGTCGTGACTGGATCATGTCATCCCCAATACGTTCCAATATGGGTTTTAGCTCCACTATACTATAGCAGCTTTATAAAATAGTACTCGATCCTGCACATCCTATTGTTTTGCATTGCGCATAACTAAGGCATGCCATTTTTTTTTGTTGAAAATTTTCCCCCATTTTCTCTCTAATTTAGTCGTTTCCAATTTCCTCCCATCAACTTTTTGCCTTCTCTATCACACGACCACCACCAACCATGGAGGGGCACGAGCAAGCACACGCCCCCTCCGTGACATGTGGTGCTACCGCTCGCCTCTTTTCGAACTGCTGCGCATGCGTATTTGGGGGCGGCCTAACACACTCGGAGGGAAAGCGCTATCCCTAAGGCATGCCATTTAAGACACGGACCACTTAATCCTCCTAGGGTCACAGGGAGCTCGTGCCTATCTCAGCCGACACTGTGCGAAGCCAGGGAACACCCTGGGCAAACGCACACACACAACCATCGTCACTTGCATCCACTCCTAAGGGTAATTTGGAACAGCCAGTTAGCCTAATGTGCATGTCCTTGGACTATGGAAGGAAAGCAGAGTACCCAGAGGAAACCCCTTGCAAAGCCAGGGGACAGCATGCAAACTCCACCCAGCCTGGGACTCGGACCCAGGACCTTCTTGCTGTGAGGCGGACGTCCTAATCACTAAGTCACCGTCACACCTCATTTCTTAACTCCCACCCAAATCTCTAAATAGCACTATAGCTTATAATACTAACGTGCAAAAGTGTGTACTGCAAATCATAATCCAGGCCATTTTGAAGTCCCTATCAAACCTACTCTAAGAATATCTCCATGTTAGAGCATTCGTGGGAGACCTCACAGCACCAGCACTTGTCGTTTTGACATGCAGCACACCCACACCAATCAGATGTGACAATAACTAGAACACTTTGTTTGTCAGATCCGCTGTTACCTGCGTATTACTGTCAGAGTTAATTCACAGTCTGTCTGTCATATGTGCTTAAGACAGATTCAACCACTCTCGGCTGTCACTCCCTCAGCAATATTACAATCACTCATGCAACTCTGTTTAACTTTCAGTGTTCATCTTTCACACATAATAATAATAATAATAATAATAATAACAATAACAACACTCATTTTCACTCAGTCATTTTCAAAATCGCTTAATCCTATTAGGGTCGCCGGTGCCTATCTCAGCCGACACTATGCGAAGACTAGGTACACCCTGAACAGCTTGCCAGACCATTGCAAAGTCAACACACCCACAACTATTCACACTCACACTCACACTCACACCTAGGGGCAATGTGGAACAACCAATTAGTCTACTGTGCATGTCCTTCCTTCTTGCTGTGAGGCAGATGTGCTAACCACTACACCACTGTGCCACCCCAAAATTAACAATATTTCATCATTATTACCTCCACCAAAGAGGTTAGGTTTCTTCTGTCTGTTTGTTTGTCTGTCTGTTAGCAGCATTACGCAAAAATTTGAATGAACGGATTTTGATGAAATTCTCAGAATGAGTCACAAATGATACAAGAAACAATTGATAAAATTTTGGCAGGGATCCAGATTATTGTCTAGATGCAGGGAATTTTTTTAAACTTTTGATCGCGGATGACATAGTCATCCGAGTCACTGTGTAACTTCCAGGCTTGCGTTCAATGGTGTAATCTCATTTACCTTTCTGTACAACTTTTAGGCCAATTATCAAAAAAATTATCTGATTATTAATACAGAGCGCAAGGCTCTTACTCAAGGCAGGCTCTGTACACAATGCAGTCATATAAATGGCTGTGTGCTTGCATTGTAGGGCTCCAATAATAAACAAATGTGGCATTTATAAAAATGCTGCATTTCTTACAATACCATATGGGGGTACTGAACGACCTTGGCGGAGGTCTGCGCTCTCCGAGTGCTTTTCTAGTTATTATTATTATTATTATTATTATTATTATAATTATTATTTAAATTCAAATTCAAATTTATTTGTCACATACAAATTATACACAGTACAATATGTAGTGAAATGCTTAGTACGA
>JAOUQZ010000012.1:2797979-2808396 GCA_028564935.1 Neosilurus hyrtlii | reverse complement strand
CCCCGAAAATAAGCCCTATGGTGTTTTTTGAGCCGAAAAAAAAAAATAAGACAGTGTCTTATTATCGGGGAAACACGATGTATACATATATGTATATATATATATATTATATCATTCTTACTTGGTATGGAGCAACTGTGTGTGCACAGTTTCCTATGGGATGAATAAAATACTCTGATTCTGTTTCTATATGTAATATGGTGAACAATAGTTTTATACAGTGGTCCACATCCACTGCTAGGTGATGTGGAAGAAGGGTGACAATATGTTCAGTTTAGTTCAGTTTTATTTGTATAGTGCTTTTTACAATTTACATTGTCACAAAGCAGCTTTACATAATAAAATTAATTTAAGGAGAAATCTAAGAATTTTTGTACAACCCCCTACACATTATTCTTACAAAGATATGAACATAACTGCTGCTCTACAGCTTTTTCTAAGATCTTGGGTCAGGTTTTTTAATCAGAGGTTTCATAACTGCTAGTTTAAAGGATTTAGGTACATAACCAGTGCTAAGGGAAAAATTAATTATATTAAAAAAGGGTTCATTTCTGGTAGTACCTGTTTAAAGAAACATGTAGGTACTGGATCTAGCACACAGGTTGATTATTTAGATGAAGAAATTAATGAGATTAGTTCTGTCTCCTGGATGGGGCTAAAACTCTCTAATTGCTGATCTAATGGTGGTGTATTATTGTTTACAATTTTACTTAATGACATATCTGACTTTAAGTTTAGAGAATCAATTTTTTGCCTGATATTTTCACTTTTAACATTAAAAAAGTGCATGAAGTCATCTCTGTTATAGGCTGACGGTCTACACGTTTTATTAATGGTCTTATTCCTAGTTAATTCTGCAACAATATTAAATAGGTATTTTGGATTATTTTTGTTATCTTCTATTAGATTTGAGAAATATATTGCTCTAGAAGCACAAAGAGCATTTTTATAGTTAAGGAGACTCTCTTTCCATGCTAGTTGGAATACCGTTAATTTAGTTTGACGGCATTTTCATTCTAATTTACTGGTGTCATGTTTTAGTGTGTGTGTATCATCATTATATCAGGGTGCTAATTTTTTCTCTCTGATTGGTTTTCTTTTCAGAGGAGCTACATTATCTAGCATATCGCGTAAATTTGACTCAAAGCACTTGGTAGCTTGATTGAGTTCTGTGGGGTCTGAGTTGATGTAAAAGTACGCTTAATGCGATAACGTGGTGAGGTGTATATATTAGCACTAAGATGCATTATAAGTGAGATAAGATAATGATCTGAAATAGTTTCTGACTGTGGAGCTGCAACTACATTTTCAATATTTAATCCAAAAGTTAGTATTAAATCTAGAGTGTGACCAGCATTATGAATGGGTCCTATTAAATTCTGATCTACCCCTACTGAATCAATTAAAGCTTTATCTAAAGAAACAACCAGGTTTGAAATGAAGTCTGCAAATTCACATAGGAATTCGGAGTACAGCCGATTATTAAAGGTATCAGCTGCGTCTGCATATGTTTTTTCTGGGAACATATGTGATGTTTGTATATAGAATTTCAAATGCATTAAATTCACGTCTAGATTTTTGTATAATGCCTAGATTTTTAGTATAAATAATTGCGATGCCTTCTCCTCTGCCAGTCAGACGAGGTTGGTGTTTATAACTATATCCGGGAGGACTCGCTTCATTTCATTCTACATACTTATATATACAAATGGTTTTATCCATTTTTCTGTTAAACACATTACACTAAACTCCTGATCAGTAATGATTTTATTAACAATAAGTGCTTTAGATGTAAGAGATCTAACATTTAGCAAGCCTATCTTTAGATCAAATTGGTGTTCGAAGAAAGTATAAATAAAATAACTAAACTGCTTCAAGAGAAAAAAAAGTAAAACAGTGACATTTAAATTGAATCCCTGAAATCAAAGGTGGAAAAGCTAGGTTAAAAACGCCAACAAAGCAGTTGCCGGCACGCAATTCAAAAACAGAAACTCGTGTCACACCATCGTCACCACCAGTGACACCACATCTACAGACCGTAACAGAGCGTAACAGGCCTTGATTCACGATCGTAAGGGGACCTTCCTGCTGTGAAGCACACATGCTGACCACTATACCACCGTGTTACCCCAAATCAATACTGCAAACTGAAATTTCACTGGTGGGAAGACATAGTGTTACACATGTCTTCTTTGTGTCTCTGTATCTATGCGAATGGCCCCAAATGGATTCTGTTACAATAGAATGACACGACTTTCTGAAACATACCCTGCTATTTCTGCAATTCCTGAACAAGTACCAGGTCCATCTCATAATCATGTCGCCCCCCAACCAAAAAAAAAAAAAAAAAACATTTCTGCATATATGAACATAATCATCCTGAAATCCCCAAAGCTCGGATTGCAACATTAAGGCTCCAGCCAGGCTGTCCCTGACGCTTGACAAGAGAAGAATGCATCTATCACAGATGGGAAAAGCAATTTATGGGTTCTAAAAATCCACATTCCCATACGACATTACAGTATTTTTTCTATGATAGAATTCTGGCAAGAGCCCTCTATCTCTAATCTAACATTATATCATAAGATCGTGGTCATGCTAGAATAACTAAGAGAACACATAAGGAGATCTGTCAGTTTATCATATAACAATGGTGTGTGGTCAGTCCCAACAATAGCACCACATTATAGAACCACAAGTCCCCCAAAAACCCTGTTGCTGCTCCTGAATGAATCTGGGAAATAGTGTCCTGCTATTTGAAATGGATTTTGTGGCAGCTGTGACATGATAATCGCATTTACTGTCTCCCTCTTGTTTGTGGCATTCTAGTCTACAAAAGTCTGGGAATCCTAAGATATCTCTGTATAAAAGTATTTGCCTAAAGTGACCCAAAGGATGATTGCTGTTGGGTGGCAGATTCCAATCATGTATTGTGAATAGTTTAAAACAGAGGCGGCATGGTGGGGTAGTGGTTAGCATGTCCGCTTCACAGCAAGACGGTCCTGGGTTTGAGTCCTGGGCTCAGTGAGGGCATTTCTGTGTGGAGGTTGCATATTCTCCCAGTGCTTGAATAGGTTTCCTCTGGGTACTCCGGTTTCCTCCCACAGTCCAAAGATATGCACGTTAGACTAATTGCCCGTAAAGGTGAGTGTAAGTGTGAATGGTTGTGTATGTATTGGTCCTGTGATAGACCAGCGAGCTGTTTGGGGTGTACCCTGCCTTTGCCTGGAATTGGCTGGGCTATGCTCTACCCCGCCTGCAACCCTAGTAGAATCACAGCTGATGTGAAAGCCATAGAGTAATGCGAACGATTGAAACTTTTAACTGCAGAACCTGCCTGTTTAGCTATTTTACACAGTTTTACTAATAAACAACGTTGTTGTGGTAGATTTGAACAGTTTTGCAGCTGTTAAACTGTTTCTGTTGTGTCTTCTCACCGATTACTCACTACCTCTGCTTCATTTTCTCTGCATTAATGATAAAAATATAACACTCGGTAAGTAGATAGTAACAGTTTCCTTTGTGTTACATCTGCCTGTACTAGTGGATATTTCCAGGTTCGTGCCACGAGACTCCAAGATCCCACGATGCACAGCAAAACTATGCAGGTGCCATAAAGTGTAGCACAGCTGAGTCTCTTCACAGTGCTAATCAGTGGGTGTTTATAAGTACTCTGTCTTTGGACTCTCGTTATGCAGTACAGTGGGTCCTAAACTAATGTCGGACTGACATACGACAATTCAAGGCTACGACGCTTATACCATAAGTCATTAAGAACCGTCGTTCTGAATTTCAACGTTTGCATCATATTTACGACGTTTGGATTTTTTTAATTTTATTATTTTATTTTGTCCTCCATATGTTTTCCTAACTGCCAGTTATGCTTTCATAGAAATGTGCTTTTATACCCCAATTATGATTTTTCTACTGTATTAGCATAGTTGAGTGGTGGGGTCCAACTTAAAACAAAATTCGACTTACACCGCGACGTAAGAACGGAAACCCTGTCGTAAGTCAAGGACACACTGTACTGTTGACGTGACGTGATCCTGTTTGCTTACGACCCGGTTTACCTTGTAGGTTTTTGTTATGCATGAACTTGAATGGTCTTCCTGTTTCACTTAGTACCTTCGACTTTGGGCAAAGGAGGGTTACACCCTGAACAGCTCGCCTGTTTTCTTCTGCACATGCATTCAGCTTGCTTCTATGCCTCATAACAATTTTTCCTATAAGAAATTTGCATTAATTATGGTTTATGATCATCCATCCTTCACTTTTACATGCAAATAATAAGGACTCAATAAAGGTGCACATTGGGTTCTGACATCCAAGCCACATTCTATGACTATGATTGATTGATTACTTCTATACTGTGCTGCGTGGACACGTGATGTACATGGAACAACCATCCATAATGAAGTCAGTAGGCTACTCATATACAGCAATGTGCGGACACAGGACAATGGGTTACTTCTATACTGTGAAGCATGGACATGGGATGGACATGGGACAACCATAAAGAAGTCAATGGGCTTGTTCTATATAGCAATGTGCGAACAGGGGGCAACCGTCCAAGCCCTATTCTATTATTATGGTTGATGGGTTATTTCTATACCGTGATGCTAGGAGACGAAATAGACATGGGTCAAATATCTGAGCCTTATCTCATTACTATATTTCTACAAAAAAGCTTTCTCTGATATTAATTACAGTATGCATTCTAAACAATATACACTTATGCCTAGCCATAAAAAGTACCCATTTATAAATAATAAATTTAAATTTATTTGTAATTAAATACAGCATTTATGTACATAGATTATTTTCAGAAAAAAAGCTGGAAGTCTGAAATTACATAAAACTTCACCAAGCCAGTGTTTCTCATGACAGCTAATCTATAAAGCACCAATCCGCTGTAAGCCGGTCCATGTTTGTAACGCTAACTAAAGACTCTGTGACACAGCAAAGCCCCTACTAAAAGCCCTATGTGTCATGTGTGCACCATGTTCTCTGTGAACTCAGTGCTGTTCCTGCGGTGGCTCCGGCGCCGTTTGAAACCGCTGCCTTAACGGCATTAGATTCTGCTCTATATGTCCTGTCTGGGCTCTAGGCTGACCACAGCTATGCACTTCGAAAGGGTGTTTTCTCTCTTCAGGGTTCACAAGCAAAGTCCAGACCATGGTTATAGCTGTCTGTGCAGAGCGGTCTGCTACTATCTACGCACCAAATGACCAGTTAGGGCCTCCGGGAGGAAATCGCAAACATTCCTCTATGATCGTAAGACGTATTTACATCTACTCTCTAAATAATTCTGTGGTATGCTGAAGCATCCAATGATTTATTTATTTCATTTTTTGGGGGTTGTTGTTGTTGTTTTTACCAAAAATTGCTTTCTATTATTTACACCCTTAAAACTCTTCAAGGGTTTGGTCACGAAGGCTGGACAAGCATCAAAGAGTGGCATTGCCGCCCTTGGGAAGTTCAAAGCCTAGCGGGGTCAAGCACAAGGGTCACACAGCACGAGTCCAAGCTGCTTGTCTGCATGTCTAACTACTGATTGACTTTCTAATAGGGAAGAGGTCGGTCCTGAAAAATGCGACTTATTTAAGACCATCACTGGCTCTCTTTGTGTTTCATTTTACCATTTTTTCCCCACCAATATTTAATACAGACTACACAAAGCATGTTGTCGTAACTATGAATTGCTCCATAGATAAAGAATGCTGATTATAATTATCGGCTTTGTTTGGTTCAAACGCATCTGATGGGTTCAAATCAAATACTTGACCGGTGTTAGTGGTTAAGGAGATCTGGAACTATTCACTCCCTGACTCTGTCATTTTGAATAATACTCACTATTCAACAGCCTGTTGCCTATTAACGTGTCTATGGTAATACATAGTGCAGCGGCTTGTTGCAAAAATAGTTCAAATGGTGATAAAAGCATGAAATTCGGTACAGACGTTCAAATGACACTACTCTATCATAAAATAATATTAACCAACACCTCATAACAAATGTATGTACTTCAAAGGATGGATATCATTTTTCTATTATTATAGAAACACATAGCGGCATGGTGATATAGTGGCAATCATGCCCGCCTCACAGCAAAAAGGCCCTGGCTTTGAGTCCTTTGCTCAGCTCAGGTGTTTCTGTGTGCACGGGTTTCCTCCAGGTACTCCGGTTTCCTCCAACAGTCCAAAAACATGCACAGTAGGCTGATTGGCTGTTCCAAATAGCCCCTAGGTGTGAGTGTGAGTGTGAATGGTTGTGTGTTGGTTGTGATTGAGATAGGCACAAGCCTCCCCGTGACCCTAGTAGGATTAAGCAGTTTCTCACTTTGTTTCTTGAAAATTGGTGATGTGAGACTATTATTAGTGAAATTATTAGTTATTCATTTTCTCTTTGATTTAAGTCATGTCTCCAGTATTAATTGCTCATTAGGGGGGGTGTATGGTGGTGTAGCCTCACAGCAAGAATATCTTGAGTTCACGTCCCAGGCTTAGGCATTTCTGTGTGGAGTCTGCATGTTCTCCCCATGCTTGCTTGAGTTTCTTCTGGGCATTCCGGTTTCCTCCCACAGTCCAAAAACATGCACATTAGGCTAACTGACTGCCGCAAAATCGCTCCGAGGTGTGGATATGAGTGTGAATGGTTGTGTGTGTTGCCCTGCGATGGTCTGGCGAGCTGTTCCGTGTGTGCCCCGTCTTCGCACAGTATCGGTTGATATAGACTCCAGCCTCCCTGCATCCCTAAAAGTAGGATCAAGCAGTTTGAAAATTAAGGGAGTGGTAATAATTGGGAGACATTCTTCTTGTTTTGTGAAATGTAATATTTTGATAAATATTGCTACATTTCTCTGTTATAACAAATTTATATTCCCTCAGATAAACCAGTGTTGAACTCACTGGAGTCATCTAGCAAAAAAAAATGTAATTAAAAATTAAATACAAATCCAAACTGAAACAAAACACTGAAAAATAAATGTGGGCGCCATCTTGAATATTGACAGTTCGAGATGGCTGGAGTAATTTCCTGAGAAAGATTGTTCCAAATAACACCAGATTTCATGCTTGTATCACATAATGAACTCATCCATGATTTTGGCACTAAGCAGAGCTCCATTAAGAAATGAAGGTGGATTGAATCATGGAATGTAAATTATGAAAGACTTGGCTTGGATGATTGACTTGGAAAGAATTTGCTTCACCCAAAAATTATCCAATTTGACCTCATTGCTGAGTCATTTTTAATGATTCTTGGTAGCAAAGTGAGGCACAATAAAATGCCAGTTAAAATTTAAAGCAGTGCAAGAAAATGCTTAAACATTGCTGGTGGGCAGGATGGTGGCATAGTAGTTAGCATGTCCGCTTCACAGAAAGAAGATCCTGAGTTCGGGCACTTCTGTGTGAAGTTTGCATGTTCTCTCCATGCTTGTGTGGGTTTCCTCCTGGTACTCTGGTTTCCTCCCACAGCCCAAAGACATGCACATTATGCTGATTGTCTGTTCTAAATTGCCCCTAGATGTAAGTGTGAGTGTGAATGGTTGTACGTGCGAAGGTCTGGCGAGCTGTTCAGGGAGTACCCCGTCGTCGCCCAGTGTCGGCTGAGATAGGCTCCAGCCTCCCTGTCACCCTAACAGTATTAAGTGGTTGGGCAAATGAGAGAGGTGAGAAATAAGGTCTGTTTCAAACTTCAAATATTTATAGCATTATCTCTATACAGATTTAACTATAAGTGGGCGTGGCTTAAGCCAGAACGTTTTTGTGTTTGTTTTAATTTTTTAAACTGTTTTTAGCTTTTGGCAACATTTCCTAACAAATTAAAGGAAATGACTCGCTTTATCTGTAGGTTCTACAGATATTGCACGTGCGGTGCCCCATGTAACACCACCCACCCACTTAAGGTCAGGCCTCTTTCCATATATGGTAAGGGACTCTGCCCCACAAGTTTTGATTTGGCCTTATAGGGAAACACTCATTTTTTCATCTATTTATAAATTTATTAATTTGCCAAAACACCTTATCCTATGAGGATTGTGGGGAGGCTGGAGCCTATCTCAGCCAATTTTGGGTGTAGGCTACACCCTGAACACTTCGCCAGACCATTGCAGGGCCAACACACACATCCATTTACACTCATACTCACATCTAGGAGCATTTTGGAACAGTCAATTAACTTAATGTGCATGTCTTTGGACCGTTGGTGGAAACCCAAGTACCCAGAGGAAACCCACTCAAGCACGGGGAGAACATATAAACTCCACTCCTAGGACAAAAGCTGCTGGAGCACTACATATGGACAGGTCATGTTAGGCATCACCAGAATCCGTGGACTGACGTAAAATAGCACCTCAGACAGGGTTCCAGCAGACAGTCAGCACAGATTATCTTTCAAGATCTACCAGTGTCTCCTGACCTTTAACCCCAGAAAGCTTTTTTGAACCCGCCTGGATCTAAACATTGAGAGACCCCATGACCTTATGAGTTTGACCAGAGCAGCCAGTATTATCCATTTCACATCCAACAAATCACCATATACATGAACGTCAGGCAAAACAAAAAAAACCTAGCAGTAAATAAATGAGAAGCAAAGATTAAAGATTCAGTCATATTGTGCAGGTCCAGTATCTCCAGAGATCAGTGCTCTCCAACTGTGTTGGTCTTTAGAAGTAATGTTGTTTGTTTTCTTGTTCTTTTTAGTAGATTATGGAGAATTCCAATGGGTCTTGAGACTCTAGAAAGCAACCATGGAAAGAAGAGGCTTGGAGAAAAGTAAAGGATGGTATGACCTTACAGAAACCTCTTCCACTCAGGAGAATTGTTAATCTGAAGGTACTGGGATATTTTTACTGTTACCGTTTTAGTTTCAGGAGCCTCCCACATATTCACGTCCCAAAAACAAGTGTCTTTCCCTTTTTATAATGGGTATTCTCACCTGGGTGCTGTAGATTTGTAGGTGTGAGTGTGAGTGTGAATGCATGCGTGTGCTTATTGCATTGTGATGGTGTGGCGAGCCGTTCAGGCTGTACCCTGCCTTCTATCAGTGTTGGCTGAGCGGGCAACAGCCCCCTGCAACCCAAAGAGGATTAAGCAGTACGGCAAATAAAGAAATGAAATCGGGATGATGATCAGTATGGAGTAAGCGCACCTTAAGAGCTGCTGCTGTAATCATTAAGACACTGAACAGCACACTTATTACTATTTGGATGGCCTTCCTTTTGCATCTGGTTCCTCTCAGTGTTCTTCCGGATGCTGCCTCAGGGAGTTTTTTTCTTTGCCACTGTTTGTAAAGCAACAGAACTTTCAGGCACTATCTACTCTTGACATGGATGTATAAATAAAAATATTACACTGGATATTACTGTGAACATACATCACTGCTCGTTTATATTGGTCTTTAGGACTAAACCGTTCTGTTTCCCTCTTCATCAAACAGCTCGAGTCGGAACGCCAGAGAAGAAATCCAACCATCAACAACCTGTTGTACACCCAGCAATAAGAGTCTGAGAGAAGAGCCAGAGTTAAGCAAGAAGGGTGGTGTGGTCTTCCAGAATGTCTTTTCTCTGAAAGGAACTGTTTATCTAAAGGTACTAGTGTTTCCTAGCTCAGATATGTATGTAAATTTGTACTTTGGCTTTTGGAGTAAATCAAATCTGCTGATATTGTTGGCGGGTTTGTCAGGATGCTGTGCGGTCTAGACAGGGAATACGAGGAGCTATGAAGAGGGTTATTCCATGCATGCATGTCTTTGTGCATGAGGAGGGAATAAAACTGAATGAATCATAGCACCTTTGTATCATTACAAATTTGATTCCACACTGACTTCTTTTCACTGCTTCCATACCATCATCTAAAAATGTTGATTGATCAAAATGTTGACCTTTTGTTCATCTGTCACTTATAGTGCAGGAGGTGGGGCCTCTGTGTCTGTCACGCCCAGTATAGGAGGTGCAGTCTAACAGGATCATTGCCAGTGTAAGAGGTGTGGCCTTGTCCCTTAACTGCCAGTTTGGTCTGATCCTATCATTCGCAGTGTTGAAGGTATGGTCTGATCCCATCATTGGCAGTGTAGGAGGTGTGGTCTGATCCCATCATTGGTAGTGTAGGAGGTGTGGTCTGATCCTTTCATTCGCAGTATAGGAGGTGTGGTCTGATCCCATCATTGGCAGTGTAGGAGGTGTGGTCTGATCCTATCATTGGCAGTGTAGGAGGTGTGGTCTGATCCCATCATTGGCAGTGTAGGAGGTGTGGTCTGATCCCATCATTAGCAGTGTAGGAGGTGTGGTCTGATCACATCATTGGCAGTGTTGGAGGTGTGGTCTGATCCCATCATTCGCAGTGTAGGAGGTGTGGTCTGATCCTATCATTCGCAGTGTAGGAGGTGTGGTCTGATCCCATCATTGGCAGTGTAG
>JAOUQZ010000012.1:2784429-2797589 GCA_028564935.1 Neosilurus hyrtlii | reverse complement strand
GTGTAGGAGGTGTGGTCTGATCCCATCATTGGCAGTGTTGAAGGTATGGTCTGATCACATCATTGGCAGTGTAGGAGGTGTGGTCTGATCCCATCATTGGCAGTGTTGAAGGTATGGTCTGATCACATCATTGGCAGTGTAGGAGCTTTGATCTAATCTCATCAACAGCAGTGTAGGAGGTATTGCCTTATCCATTAAATGCCAGGGCAGGGGGTGTGACCTGATCCCATAATTGGCAGTGAATAAGTGTGGTCTGATCCCATCATTGGCAGTGTAAAAGTGTGGTCTGATCCCATCATTGACAGTGTAAAAGTGTGTATGATCCCATCATTGGCAGTGTAAAAGTGTGGTCTGATCCCATCATTGACAGTGTAAAAGTGTGTATGATGGTGTGGTCTGATCCTATCATTCGCAGTGTAGGAGGTGTGGTCTGATCCCATCATTGGCAGTGTAGGAGGTTAGATCTAATTTTCATCATCGCCAGTGCAGGAGGTGTGGCCTTATCCCTTAATTGCCAGTGCAGGTGTGGTCATATCTCATCATTACCAGTGTAGAAGGTGTGGTCTGATCACCTAATTGCCAGTTCAGGTAGTGTGGTGTGATCTCATTAAAGCCAGTGTTGGAGGTGTGACCTGACCCCATCGTTGCCTGTGTCGAAGGTGTGGTCTGATCTCAATAATGCCAGTGTAGAGGTGTGGTCTGATCCCATAATTGGCACTGTAGGAGGTATGGCCTGATCTAATCAATGCTAGTGTAGGAGGTGTCTCCTGATCTCATAAATGCCAGTATAGGAAGTGTAACCTGATCTCATCATTGGCAGTGTAGGATGTGTGTCCTGGTCCCATCAATGCCAGTCTAGGAAGTGTAATCTGATCCCATCATTGCCAGTGAAGAGGTATGATTCCATCACTGGCACTGTGTGGCCTGATCTCATCGTTACCAGTGTTGGAGGTGTGTTTTGATCCCATCCTTGGCAGTGTAGGAGGTGTGGCCTAATCCTGTCACTTCCAGTATAGGAGTTGTGGTCTGATTCCATCAGTTTAGGAGGTAGAGAAAGTATGGTCTGCTCTCATTACTCTCGTAACAGGCCCACTGTGCTTGTCTGTCCAAGTGTAGGAAGTTGTCAGTGTCAGTAAAAACTATCATTCATTCATTTTCTGAACCGCTTAATCCTAGTTAGGGTCGCAGGGAGGTTGGCGCCCTCTGTGCGAGGGCAGAGTACACCCTAGACACCTCACCAGGCCATCGCAGGGCAGAAACACGCTGACGGCTATGCAGCGTACTCTTGACGAAAATCAGCAATGGTTCATTTACATGCCTCTCACAGTAACAGTGAAAGTGAGAGACATGGCCTGCATTTGATAACCCAGTTAGCTGCACTGGGGGACTGCAGTGACATCCCGCTGATAGTGGGGCTTGAACCCCCCACCTTGGGATCAGCAATCTAGCACACTACCACCAGGTCACCACTGCCCCTCAGGAAAAACTCACATGTCTTAATGTATCATATTGCATTTTTAAACAGCTTATTCATCACACCTCATGCCTGCTTTAAATGATCTTCGTTTTGTTGGATTGTTGATCTCTTTACTTTTTTAGTATTGTTTTTAGATTGTTGATACTCTTTAAGTACAAATACACACCCTGGTGTGTATGCATAGGTTACCAAACTATGCATATCTGAAACTATATATATATATATATATATATATATATGTTTTTACTATATGATTGTGTAGCAGGCTTTTAGGATGATAACTTAGTAAGTTTATGAATTCAGAAGTATTACACTTTTCAATCCCTGCAACTAAATATAAAGGAATACTTTTGTAGACTAAATATAAATATGGGTGCACTGGAAATTCCCGAGATGTTTACTAGGATGCTCAGGGCAACACAAGATTTTAGAGCAGTATTTCTGCTTTTTGTGCAAAATGAGCCAGTTTCTTTCCTCGAATTAGGGGGGGGGGACCCATTTCTCTCTCTCTCCCTCTCTCCCTCTCTTTGTTGGTCTGTCAATCCCTTCAAATAAACTCATTTAATGAAAATACATTCCTGAGTTTCATGGCCTTAGTGGATTTTCTCTTTCTGGCTGATGGAGGATTTGGAACAAGTGCTGCAGCTTGTAGAACTGCTGACATGGGCAGATAGTCTTTTTTTAAGGGTGGGGGGGGGGGGGGGGGATGGGTCGGGTTAGAGCTGTTTGTGGTGTTTTACCATAAAGGTGTGGTGCTCTTGGAGGTTGTTGGGGAAAAAATGTTGCACCATAAATAAAAATAGGACAAATGAACATAATGTGGAGTAATTTGGAAATTCTTACTCATATGAGATATAGGGACTGGCTACGGCGAAATTAGGCATGTGTGGTGTGTGTGTTCCTGAAACATCCTACTCACACAGCATTGGGAGAGGTATAGTGGAGACTGTAGTGGAGTTAATAGCATTCCTGATAGTCGTACTAATATGGAATGTATTTTGGAAATCAACTTGCCATGGTCTAATAACGATAAATTATCATCATCATCATCATCATCATCATTTAGGGTGTGGGGAGGCTAGAGTCCACCTTAGCCAACTCTGGGCGAAGGCAGGTTACACCATCAACACTTTGTTAGTCTATCGCTGGACAACATACACGCCACCATTCATACTCACAATCACACCTAGGGGCAATTTTGAACAGCCAATAATGCTTGCATGTCTTTGGACTGTGGGAGGAAACTGGAGTACCTGGAGGAAACCTATGCAAGCAGGTGGAGAATATGCAAACCCCACAAAGAAATGCTCTTGCCAAATCCAGGACCTCAAACCCAGGATTGCTGTAAGGCTGACATGCTAAGCACTACCCCTCTGTGCCACCCAATGGTGAATCAAACTTTTAACTTCCTGTATTAAGATTGATGAGCAGTATTTAATTACTGCCTACACTACTCATAATCCACACTATTCACAGACATTAAAACCTCTATAAACCTGGAAATAGAGCTAAGTGGTGAAGGTTGGTACACTTGGGAACCCTCAGCGAATTCTGTCAAAATAACACCTTGGGTGGTGGGAGCGCTATAGGGGATCTGGCACTGCTTGTATATCTGGGGCAAGGGCATTCCGGACTTCGAGACTATTTCTGGTGGTTTTTGAACTCTTAAAAGTCTGAGCTGCACACAGATGAGCAGGCGGATCCTCTTGTTCAACGGCTGTGCGAGCATGACTGGCCATGGACATCCACACACTGGTGTGATCTTTATGTCCATGTGTGTCCTTCTCACGCTCCTGTACACATTACTAACACAGCTGTGGGCTTTTGAGAACAGTGAAGGCGAGCACTCACACATCAGTGATTGCCGGCTTCCCCTTTCTTGATCTCCTTGTTCCCTGGTTGTGTGTGTGTGTGTGTGTGTGTGTGTGTGTGTGTGTGTGTGTGTGTGTGTGTGTGAGAGAGAGAGAGAGAGAGAGAGAGAGATCTTGCCAATAACCATTTTATTTCAACCTGTTTCTCCCTATAAACAGAACTATATGTCCTTTTATCCAAACACACACAGTGTAGTGTCTTCATTTAATAAACAGTATGATCATCTGTAATTTATCAGATGTACTGAACATTCAGACTGGAAGACTTGTTTCTCCCTCAACGTATCTAACTTAATATAACGTATTCCAGCTAAAAGTAGCAAAAATAGCTGCAATAACTGGAGCCGAGAAGCAAGCAGGTCCTAGGTTTGGGTCGCAAGCTCTGTGAGGGTGTTTCTGTATGGGGTTTGCATGTTCTCCCCATGCCTGCATCGGTTTTCTCCAGATACTCCAGTTTCCTCCGACAGTCCAAAAACATGCTCAGTAGGCTAAATGGCTGTTCCAAATAGCCCCTAGGTGTGAGTGTGAGTGTGAAGGGTTGTGTGTGTTGGTTGTGGTTGAGATAGGCACCAGCCTCCCCGTGACCCTAGTAGGATTAAGCATGTTGGGCTAATTGGCTGTTCCAAATTGACCATAGGTCTGAGTGTGAATGTGAATGGTCGTGCCTCATAGCTTTGAGGGTGTATCTGTGTATCTGTGTCTGCCTCCACCCAGCGCCGGCTGAGATAGGCTCCAGCCTACCCTTAATAAAAGGATTAAGCAGTTCAGCAAATGAGGGAGTGAGTGAGTGAGGTTTAATTGATGTTTCAAGTTATTAATCTGAAATATGCACATGGATTTTTGTTGTTAAGGAAACCCTTACATTTATATACCTATTGGGAAATCCGTAATATCAGTGGGACACAAATCAAATGGCATCATGGGCTCAAACTTTGTAGCTGCATATGTTCAAGTATACCCTGTGCGTAGGTGTGGATGTGGACCACCCCAGGGTAAAAGGCCAAGTCGCCCAGGGTCCTGTGGTGCATGAGAGTGTGTTCCATGTGGCCATGGGTTGCCTCACTGGTTTTTATGGTCATGAGGGCCCCGAGCCAAGACCTCTTCTCCTCTTTTCAACAAACACGGCAATCTGTGCGCCAGATGAGCGAAGGTTTCGAGGCTGCTCTCACATAATTCTCTCTCTTTCCCAGCGTTCCCGTCTTTCACCATCATCCGTCACATGGATCTGAGGGACTCCGGTCTTGTTTTCTTGCTGTCACACCACTCTGTGTGTTATTTACAGCTCGGCACGTCAGTCCTGAAAGCACATGCAGCAGGAGTGACACAGACACACACATGCAGACACATCATGCCATTTGTCATCACCATGGAAACCCCATGTGCACAAGGCAGCGAGGATATTTTTAAGCTTTCAAAGCAAAGGTGGAGGAACAGTGTGTGTGTGTGGAGGGACAGGGAAGGAATGGAGAAGGAGGGAGAGGGAGATTGTGAAAGAAAGAGAGAGAGAGATGCTAAGTACAAACAGATGGGTATGATATATCCTTTGCCGGCTGTTGCTGGGAACCACCTGTCCGCTGCTGCTTTTTCCGCTGGGAAAGATCGAGGCAGAGCGCTTATCAGGTGTGACCTGCTCCAGATCAGCAGATCAGAAAAGTTTTGAGAGGGGGAGACAGGAAGTGACCTTGTAAGAGCTGGGGCCAAATATCTCAGCGTCTCTCTCTCTCTCTCTCTCTCTCTATCTCGCAGTGTCCCATTTTTTTGTACCATGAATATTCCTTAGTTGCCAAGGTGACACAAATATCCTTAACCCACTCACTTACTGTCTTAACAATTTCACCTCTACCTTTAATGAATATCCACTATATACCCCCCCCCACACACACACAAAAAAAGATAGAAAGAAAGAAAGAGCAGAAGATCATCCTCCTCCCTGAACACCAGAAAAGGAAGCCTACTCTGCAGAGGCTATAAGTATATTTAATCCGAAAATCAACCCTCAAACAAAGTATCTGAATAAAAAGCGGAGGATAAAAAATGAGTTAGCAATTTTGTGGTTTCAAATACAGAAGAAGAAGAAGGATATGACAACATCTGTAATCTTTCAGCAAACACTACTACAGTATAATTGTAACCATACATAAATGAAGAACCATAAATTAATCTGCCGTTTTAAGTATCTGTTTATGTTGCTAAGTATTGTTGTACTGTACATGGCCTTAAAGAAGATTTCCTTTTTTTTTTTTTTTTTCCGTGGACAGATACAGAAACCAGGCTTCAGCAGTAAGTTTGGGAGGACGAAAGGATTCCGAAGACATACTGTACTGTAAGATGGCAAAGATATAAGAAGACAAAATGTAGTTATAGTAACTGTGGGTGGATTTTTCTGTCTTTCTTTCCTTCTTTGTTTTTTTTTTTTTCTTTAAATCATAATTCTCTCCGTATACTATACATACTAAATGTAATGCTGTAGAGACTCTCACATAATAAAATAAACAACGACTGGCTGGTATTTTACCTCTGGCTACTCCGGCTTTCTCCGACAGTCCAAATACATGCACATTGGGCTAATTAGCTGGCCATAGGTGTGAGTGTGAAAGTGAACGGTTGAGTGTACACTTTTTATTCAAGAATTATTCCTCTGTTTTGCTGTTATATTAATCGCCATTCTTCTGGGAAGGCTTTCGAATAGATTTTAAGGCGTGGCTGACGTGACGGGAATCATCCCCATCTAGCTACAAGAGCATTAGCGATGTCAGGTGCTGATAACAGTGAGAAAGACAGCATTAGCTGTCCAAAAATGTGACTTAGTGTACCACATGATCTTTGATCAACATGATCGCATGTGGACATTGGCAAAATAAATAAATAAACACACAAATATATCAGTTATTATTCATATTATTAGTAGTGGTAGTATCTCACGACCTGCCAAACTGATTAATCGCATTAGGGTTGCAGGGACGCTGGAGCCTATCTCAGCCCACACTGATCGAAGGCAGGGTACACCCTAAACAACTCGCCTTAGGGACAACAGGTAATTAACCTAATGTGCATGGTTTTTGGAGAAAACCAGAATACTTAGAGGAAACTTATACAAACACAAGGAGAACATGCAAACTCCACACAGAAACGTCCTCACTGAGCCCAGGACTCAAAGCCAGGACCTTCTTGCTATGAAGCAGACATGCGACCCAATACACCACCATAAAACGTACAATAATAATAATAATAATAATAATAATAATAATAATGATAATGATAATGTACCAGGTCATTTGGGTATATGTTTATATATTGCTTAAATAGAGATATAAATAAATAAATAAAACGCTATACCCATTTTTGTGACTTTTGCCTATTTACTAGGATTCAGCAACTTCCAATACCCCCCCCCCACATCAGTTCATTTTATGACAGTTACTCTAAGTACATTATTTGTAGCTTGCTCGTATTGTACTATATTGTAGGACTAAATGTTTAAAACAGAGAGAGAGAGAGAGAAATGAGAAAAAAATACAGAGTGGAGGAAATCGAGAGAATACACAAGATTAAAAGAACCCAGGCAGTAGAAAGAGCGAGAGAATAAACACGCCAGGAAGCAGATACGGGCTAAAAGAAAGGAAGCCTGAAAATGGAAAAGATGTGAGTGACAGAGCGAGGAAGTCGGTGTAGGAGGTAAATAGCGTTTGGAAAGAACGTGCAGCGCTATACTCTAGAGCGGAGGATGGAGAGAAGCAAACGAATATCCTCCTTTCTCTTTCATCTCTACCAAATCTCCCTGCCTTTCATGTAGGCTTCATGGCCTTATCCTCTTACCAAAGCTCTCTCTGTGTGTGTGTGTGTGTGTGTGTGTGTGAGAGAGAGAGAGAGAGAGAGAGAGAGAGAGAGAGAGAGAGAGAGGGAGAGGGAGAGGAAGGGGGGGGGGGGGATATTAGGCATGGATGATGTCATATCCTGTTGACAGAGGGTTGAGTTTGGTTGAAAATGTTTGTGCATATGCCAAACACACACATCAAAGTGACACATTGTTCTTTAGTTAAAAACAAGATCCAAGGAGTCTATTGTGTCTTAGTCATAATTTATACTTCAGTTTTAACTCAGCTGCCAGGATGGACCACAGTACTGGCTACATACAAAGTCATGCCAGGAAATAATGGCGTTTTCCCGAAAACAGTGACTCAAAAAATATTCAAGGTCTCATAAAACTAAAAAAAAACCACACCTCTTTCACTGGAAGTGAAAAAAACACCGCTCATTCAATGGGATGGAAAAAAAAGCCAAACCCACCTTAGGATAGGACCATACCTCCATGACTAAGATAAGGACTACATCTCCATTACTCAGACTGACAAAGCCACACCTCCTTCACTGGACCTGACAACGCCACACCCTCCTTTATGGGAGCTGAGAAAAGCCCCGCCTTCTTCACTGAAATGGAACAAAGCCACACCCCTTTCACTAAAACTAAAAAAGCCACACACCCTTCATTGGAAGTAATTAAGCCAAATCTCCTTCACTGAAACTGGAAAAAGCCACACCCTTTTCACTAAAACTGAAGAAAGGTACACCCCTGTCATTGGAAGTCAACAAAGCCCTTCACTAAAACTGAAAAAGGCCACACCTCCTTCACTGGAAGTTAAAAAAGCCACACCCCTTTAGCTAAAACTAAAAAAAACCATACCTCCTTCACTGGAAGTAAAAACAAGCCACACCCCTTTAACTAAAACTGAAAAAAAAGCCACACCTCCTTCACTGAAAGTAAAAAAAGCCACACCCCTTTAACTAAAACTCAAAAAAAGCCACACCTTCTTCACTAAAAATGAAAAAAGCCAAACCCTTTTCACTAAAACTGGTGAAAGGTACACCCCCTTCATTAAAAGTCAACAAAGCCCTTCACTAAAACTGTAAAAAGCCACACATTGTTCAGTGAAACTGAAATAAGCCACACCCATTTTATGTAAACTATAAAAAGCCACACCTCCTTAACTGGAAAAGTCACATCCTCATCATTCATTTGCCAAGCCACTTAATCCTACTAGGGTCTTAGTCGGCACTAGGTGAAGGCGGGGTACACCCTGAACAGCTCGCCAGGGGATCACAGTAAAAGTCACACCCCTTCACTAAAACTGAAAAAGACACACGTCCTTCAATCTTCAATTGACAAAAACACACCCCTTCATATGGATTGACAGGCATAATGCTACTCCCTTTCACTAACAGAGTGACAAAGAAGAAAACTCATTACTGACACTGACATACAGTGAGACCACACCTCCTTAATTAAGAGTGAAAAAGATCACATCCTCTTTATGAAGACACAAATGGCCAAAAAAAAACCCTTTCACCCTCCCGTCATTGGTTGAACTGGCACATCGCCAATCCATCCCATTCCTCCTGCACCGGGATTTGAATGAAGGCCTCAGGCATTTAACTGGGAGGCCACACCTCCGTTTACAGAGATTGAAATATTGGTGTCCAAATACTGATGCAGGAATACTGCAGGACTCAGAAAGTGATTGCGGAAGGGGGGCATTTGCAAGAAAGTGTTTGAGTTCTAATATAGTCCCGAACACAAGCCCATCTGTACCACCGAAAGACCCGACGCTTGATATTTTAAATGTCAGTTCTACTTGTCTAAGACATTCATTTGAAATTCAGAGCTCCCTGAAATGCCATGCTTAGTTTCAGTGACAGATTCGAGTCACCTATATTTAGGCAGGTAGAAAATGGAAAGGGATATTTATCCACACAAATCTGTCACTTGTGTGAATCTTTCTACAAGAATGTGGGATAAATACACTTTTATTTTTGCCCCAGATGTTTTTCCATGCCTTTGTGCTGAGCTGGCACGTTGCACATCTCTCGTTCTCTCATCCAGTGGTTGTGTACTGTACGTCTAGACACACAGTAATTAACCGTATATATACATGAATCCTCCTTCCTGCGTTTGCGTGTCCCTTTCACCATGAATGCAAACACACACGTCTATATATAACTGCGCTCTGTTAATCACACTTTCCATTCTCACTCAGAGAAAAACAACAACAAGGCATCCAAAGTGATCTAGTTAATCTCTCTCTCTCTCTCTCTGTCCATTTCTTTCCACACAGACCTTGATGTTTTTCCAATAATTGGCAGCTGAGGTCTATTCTCCCCCGTCTTCCTGCTTCTTTAAAGAGATGAATCGCTGGCAGTCGATCAAAGCTGGAGTCCTGTGTTAAGGCTGGAATGGTGCCCGAGTCGCCCGCTACTGACACGCAGATGGGCGTCAAGGGTCAGCAGCATAGTGGCACAGTGCTCACTTCCTGTACGCTCCTCTGATTTCGTTCTCTCTCTACTTCCTTTCTCACATGTTATGCTCTCTCTTTGGAAATGTTTTCACCACAGGAACCTTTTCAGGAACTTTTAACATATTTCCATCCGAGGCGGAGATCCTCACACATAGTCAATGTAATCAGTGTAGTTCCTGCCCCAGAGTAATACTTTTTGATAACCCATTAGTTGTTGAAGCTGGCCCTTTGTCCGGACAAATTTTCGCAAAAGGACCACCCTTTTGTCCACCATTTTTAAAATTATTTGGCTTCCTTCTAGATGATCATCTTCAGCAATTCATGCACCAGTCTTTTGTGTCCAAGTTGTGTGGGTCCAGAACTGGCTGATGAGGCCAATCTGTGCCTGGAAGGTTCTGAGGCAGTGTGGACAAGCCAACGGATCCCGGGCTGCAAAGGTGATGGAGATTTGGC
The DNA here is from genome assembly GCA_028564935.1 of Neosilurus hyrtlii. Lineage (NCBI taxonomy): Eukaryota > Metazoa > Chordata > Actinopteri > Siluriformes > Plotosidae > Neosilurus > Neosilurus hyrtlii. Next base: position 2,787,498 of record JAOUQZ010000012.1, on the reverse strand, counting down.
TGACTAGTTAGGTCGAGCCTTGAAATTGGCAGCTCCCTTGGATATTCCCCCATGTCAGGTTGATCGGTTCTGAGCCAGTGTTTCCCATGATCTGTGGTCAATGTTGAAATACTTCAGGGCTGTTTTCACAGTGTCCTTGAATCATGTCATTAGGTGATATACGGTGGCTCACTTGGTACCATTGTGGTGACAAAGATATAGGGTCGTTTGTCCCTAAACCAGGGTCTGTTAAGTACCACATATTTTTCGTCTGACCCACATTTATGTCCGTAGATGAACTCATTCATTCATTCAATCCTTTTAGAGTCACAGGAAGGCAGGCGCCTATCTCAGCCGACACTGGGCAAAGGTGGGGTACACTGGACATACTACCCAGACATGCTAACCACTACAGCACCGTGCCCAAAGGTGGATTGTCTATATTAGACTGTACATTGCGCGTAGATGTCAACATGTATGAATGTGATTGTGCATGAAGTCCTGTGATGGATTGGGATCCCATTCTAGGTGTACTCCCAGTTTCACAGGGCCAGCGTTCCAAGAACATGCTCTGGATCCAATGCGATACTGGCCAGGATGAAACAGTTACTGGAAAGGACAGAATGAAACTGTCTTAGCTGGCACAGAATTACTAACACGTTTGTCTGGAAAGCTCTGGTTTGGTTTCTAGTCAGAAATCAACAATGAGGCTGAAATATTCTATACAACGCATCACTTGTGTTACTTATTCAAGGCCAGCGTTTTTGCCGCACCTCACGAATGCATACTGTTTCAGTACTTTTTTTAAAAATCCCACTCATTCTTTCCCCCCAATTTTTTTCTCTCTCGCCTCCTTCTTCTCCCCTCTTTCTACCTCAGATATGCAGTAGTCGAAGTCAGAAAGGAAGTCAGCAAGCACCATGGGCTGTCCACAGCTTGCCAAACCTCCACTGGTAAATATTTGCAGTTCCCTTCATATTGTTCAGCGGTGCGGACCAAAAGGAAAAGGGCCATGTAAAAATACTAATGTACACACATATACCTTAAAGCCATGTAGCAAAAAGTGTACGCTTCAAGATTTTGGGGAAACAAATCAAAGCAGTCAAAGCAAATAATAAAAAAAAATTACCCCCATGTGCCGTTCACATGGCACATCAAGTTATATAACCAATATGGAGCATCCCTGGAAGCACGGGCGGGATTCAGGGTCCCCGGTCCACCTTAGGTAACAATTCTATATCATATTTTTAAGTCATTTTACCTCCAACAAGGAGTTTATGTTTTACCTTGAGTTTGTTTGTTAGCAGGATAACATAAAAATTTATGTACAAATTTTTATGAAATTGGTTAGGCCAAGGACAAGAAAAACTCAAATTATTAAAAATAGGACGAATTTAAAAAAAAGTGATACTGCAGCAGGCCCAGCAGGGGGTGCTGTGTTTTTTCTATTATTTTTAGGCTTGACTGAGGTTTGCACTCTCCGAGTTGCTTTATTTTTCTTTTTAATTTCTGTCTTTTTAGTAAAATATAATAGGTTGAAGTATGTGAAAACTATCCTAATTATCTAAGCAATCCCCACGCCCACCACCACCCCGGGAGGGGCGTTAACAAGCACCCCCCCCCCCCCTCCGTGACATGTGATTCTGCCACCCGCCTCATTACGAACTGCTGCGCATGGGTATTTAGGGGCGGCGGCCTAACACTCTCGGAGGGAAAGCGCTATCCTCCCCCTTGTACGAATGAGCTCACAGATGCTCATGATTGGCTGGTGATCGCTGTGAATGACAGGGAAGTGAACGTATGCCATCCCTCCCTCCAGTGAGAGGTCGGCCAATTAGCTTCCATGGACTCCCGGTGACGGATGGCTGTGGCATCAACCTGGATTTGAAATCTATACAATTCCTACGCGTTGTTGTCCTGTTTCCATGTTTGCTATCCTACTGTGTTCAACTGTTCTGTATTCATTTGCCTATACAGTAAATGCCAACTTGTGTCAGAGTATCATTGCTTGGTCCTGACATGCTTTTATACTGATAAGTCAGATCCCTGTTTCCCTCCTTGTATCCAATTCTCATTCCGAGTATGAATTTCCCTGTATTCATCCTGTGTTATGACCTTTCATATGGGCTCTGATTTCAGTTCTTTTATTTGCCCAAGTGAACTCACTACTGCATTTACACACTCGCATCCTGCCTCACACCACATGTCACACTGTTATTATATATCATTATTGATCGATGTGCCTGCCTTGGAAAAAAGAAAATCCAAGACCAAAAAAACTTCTTAGTAATCCTTCAAATCCTTATCGTCTCAAATCCTTTTCAGTAATTCAGCCTCAGAGTCTGACCAGCTGGCTACAGTTTGCATTAGCATTATTCATTCCTTGTGGTCTGAGTTTCCATGAAATACAGATAACATCTTGACTGTTAGAGAGATCATTCAAAGTGATTCTTGCACTTTTATTTGATGCCGTATTTGGGAAAATGTAGCCCCTTACAAAATATGTGCCAAATCACCCATGAAACCTTGAATGAAGAAAACACACTGAACTTTCATACCGGAATGTACAAGAATTCAAAATGGGCCGATATTTAAAAAATAAATAAATATGACTGTGTTTCTTTTATCACAGCTCATGATATTGTAAAGCAAGTATTATGTTTGCGTGGTCAATATTTTAACCAAAAGGACAGCATGGCTGATATCAGGCATTCAGTCTTTCATTAAGCTCTTGCCTACTGAACACAATCATAAAATGTGACCCACTCCAGCATAATACAGATTAAGTAGGAACTTTAACACACTGAGATATTGATATAAATTTGTAAAAAGAAATGAATCTGCTTCAGAATGAGGTTTCTGCATGTCCGTATTTGAAACTCCCTAACATCCATACACTAAATAAATCTGGCTCTTGACCAATCAGTGCGATCTTTTTAGCATCCTCTCTGCAAAAGATGAGTTCTATTTACACCGAGTCATGTCTGTTTTGAGAATTCTGATTGGTTTACCGTTATATGATTGAGGGAATCCTTCTGGGACTCTGTAAGTAGGTGTTCTGGTAGTGAATTTGGATAATAAGGAAATACC
>JAOUQZ010000012.1:2749905-2769365 GCA_028564935.1 Neosilurus hyrtlii | reverse complement strand
ACATGGCTGGCATTTGATAACCCAGTTAGCTGCACTGGGGGGACAGCAGTGAGAACCCGTTGATAGTGGGGCTTGAAACTCCGACCTTAGGATCAGTAATCCAGCACCTTACCACCAGGCCACCACTGCCCCAGGATAATAATAATACATATAATCGTAATAATTATCCGTGTTAAATGAGATCTAAGCTCTAAGTTAAAAGAATAGTGCTATAGTCTAAGAGCTCTTCAACTAAAAAAATTCATTCATTCATTCAATTTCTAAAACGAATAATCCTAATTAGAGTCACGGGGAGGCTGGTGCCTATCTCAGCCAACTCTGGGTGAGGGGGGATGCACCCTGAACAGCTCGCCAGACCATTGCAGGGTCAATTAGCCTGTGCATGTTTCGGACTGTGGGAGGAAACCAGAGTACCCGGAGGAAACCCACACTAGCCCAGGGAGAACATGCAAACTCTTCACAGAAACACTCGAGCCTGGGATACGATGTCAGGCCTTCTTGCTGCGAGGCGTATGCGCTAACTACTGCGCCACCGTGCCGCCCGGTTAAAAAAATATCCAGGAAAGACACACTTTTACTGTGAACACCGGAACCACTGATGTTTTTGGCGAGTTTGTGTAAGGTTTCAGCTGAAATATTGTTTTCCTTTTATTAAATATGTTTCTAGTCGTCCTCAAAAATACCAACGTGCTGTCATTTCAGAACGCTGTTCGGCTCTTCCATCTGCCTCTAGATGTGGCGAGGCATCAGTATTCACACTACAAACGTTACATTATGATTAACGTCTCACTAAACTCCGAACATTGCCCGTTAGCAGCTCTGGGGCCGTTTTTCACTTCAGTTCCAAAGGCATGTGTGCCATGGGGAAGTGCAGTCTTAGTCATAAACACACTCTGTAATGCGGCTACGTGGTATGTGGGATGAAACCCTCACTGTGCGCCACAGACACCCAAATATTCTACTTCAAAGAAACTAAAGTTCCCTGAGGGGAGCACCAAAAGCTGAACCGGATCTGCGACAAACAAAAGAGTCGACTTTTAACATGCTTACTTTAATAAGATTACAGGCGGTGAGCGAGGAGCAGTCAAAAAGACAGAGTAATTCATAGATGTAGATAATCTCTTCCTCCCCTGGGCCATTTTTTAAAGGAAGACTTGTTTTTGTTGTCTTAATGAGGTAGGTTTATGTATCTTTTTTTTTTCTTTTTCTTTTTTTTTTAACTTGTAAAGATCTTAAGCTTAAGCCACGGAAAAGAAACTTCTGGTAATTAGGTGTGTAACTTCGCAGAGCAAAAATTTAAGAGTACACTTTAAATAATAATAATAATACTAATAATAATAATAACATTTTGCAGGGTTTTGCTGTTGGTGCCGTGTCTGAGGGCTGTGTTCCCAAACACCTAATGATTTGTGTCCATGACTTCAAGTGCTCTTCCTGACTTTCTTGAACATGGTCTTCATTAGCTTATCTAGTTCTGTTGAGGGATTTATACTCTTGATGAGGCCAAAAAGAGGAAGAAGATATGTGAAATAATGAATGGCAGATTTTCTTACAATGCCTGAGGTGGGGATTTCATTACATCATAAGAAGTGAAGAAAAAAACTACAAATTTTTATTCATTCATTCATTTGCTGATCATACTAGAGCTGTGCGGAGGCTGGAGCCTATCTCAGCTGACACCGGGTGAAGCCGGGGTACACCCTGACCACGTTGTCAGTCCATGGCAGGGCCAACACACAGACAAAACATAGACACTCACTCCTCTAACAGCCAATTAGCCTAATGTGCACGTGTAAGAGGAAACCGGATTACATGGAGGAAACCCACACAAGCGTGAGGAGAACTTGAACCCAGGACCTTCATGCTGTGAGGCGGATGTGCTAAGCACTACAATGCTGCAATCTAAAATGTCCGATTAGTATAAAGGTGCCGTGACATAATGCTGAACATGCTCCTGATTTGCCCTGATCACATTGTGATGTTACGTCAGAGAAAATCGGAGCACATCGATACACACTGCACTGAGGACACTGTAGAATTTGGGGGAAAACTTCCGGAAAGAGTGAAATATTTTGGGTGTGTTGAAAAATTTTGTGGATTTTTTGTTTGTTTGTTTGTTTTTTTTTTGTTTACAGTACAGCAGGGAAGAATCAGAGTAACGGCGTTACACATTGGTAGTGATTGATGTAACATTGGTATAAAAAATGAAAACAAAATTGGGAGCAACATCGGAAAACATTCTGGTCACATTCCCAGTAAATTCACACATTTTCAGAGTGACATCAGTATAGATCAGATTAACATCAGATGAAACGTCTGAATAACATCGGAATAACATTGGAACATGATCGTAATAACATCGGAATATGATCGGCTCAAATTGGGATCGTGATCGGTATGAGCGCACCTTCACGTGCATGTCTTTGGACTGTGGGAGGAAACCGGAGAACCCAGAAGAAACCCACACAAGCATGGGGAGAATATTAAAACTCCACTCACCATGCCCGGTGAGAGAAGAACCTTCTTTTTGTGAGGCACGAGTGCTACCCAGTGTGCCACCAAGCAAAATCAATTCGAATTTGACGGTACCTACATACTTCACAGGAACTGTCAAGTTATTTTCAAGTTCTGCAATTGTCTAATATATAAAAAGTGGAGGAAAGGGAAATTATTCCGGTTGCGCGTTCCTACCGGACATCACAGCTGAGCTCAGTGTGCACTCTGCAAATTACCCATGATCCTTTGTTCACTCTGGTTGGACTTCATACCAATGTACCATGCAGCCCAATGGAAACCAAGATTTATTAGTTATGGGAAATGCATTTTTTTTTAAAACTTATTTCCTGTTCATTCTTATCTCACTCATTTGCAGAGCCACTTAAACCTACTGGGGTCATGGGGAGCCTAATATACATGCATGTCTTCGCCGACACTGGGAAAAGGTGGGGTACACCCTGAAGAGCTTGCCAGACTATTGCAGGGCAACACACATGCAACCATTCACACTCAGATCTACATTTAGCTCAGTTAGCCTGATGTGCATGTCTTTGGACGGCAGGAGGAAACTGGAGTACCCGGAGTACTTCCTATTTGCATTATGATTTTTCCTACATACTGGGTACTACTGTAACATTCTTCCGATACAGTGATAAACATACTTGTATTGTGTTCTTGCCTTTTCTTGACTGCTTTCCTGCCATAGGCTTGTTACCCAACTGTGTTCACCTGTTTTATGTCACTTCTTCAATATTTGTCTTTGTAACTTTGCTCTTTATGAAGTCTGACTCGTGTGGGTTTTGTATTTTTTCATAAGGTGTAAGCTATTGGGTTTTTTTGTTTCCACATTTGTTCTCATCTTTTTTCTTGCCTGCTGTTGCACTGTTGCTTGCCAGTGTTTTGATCCCCTGCTATAGACTTCTGTGGTTATTATACTTGCATTCAGCCCAATAGATCTCATCTCTAGGTTATGCAATAGCTTCCAGCCTCTCACTGCACACACACGACGCCTACCTAGTGCCCTCTTGCAACGTCTAGAATGATATTTGAGCTTCAGTCACAGAAAATGGATGACATTTCAATAAGGTTTTGTGTATTCTTTGGTTTTTCTGTTCTAACACGCCTTCGAAAGCTTGATGTTGGCACGGAGTGATGAATTTAGGCAGAAATATTTCGGAGTGGGATAATCACCAAACTGTGCAGGAGTTAAGTTGACGAACATACAAGTAACTGACAAGCAGCCTAGACTTTTTTACTTACACTGTATATGACTGTCAGACAAACAGCACAGTCTATCTGATCGATGCACCTAGCTTCACGTCAGCTAGACAACTGGGGTTCTCTTGATTTCTTTTTTCTTTTTCTCTCTCATTTTTTTTTTTTTTTAGGTAAAAAAATCGTTATAATTCAAAATCCCTTCCTTTCAAGTCATGGATCAAGGTTCGGTCGCCTGATCCAAGTTTTGATAAAAAGTCGTACCTTAACAAGTTGTCTTCCTAGAGAGACCTCATATCATTAACACCGTGTGCCAGTTTTTATTCTCAGCTGAGAGCTGTCAAAAAGTTTGCGAAACTTAAATCGTGGCCACGAATGCTTTGTATAGATGATACGCTGTCAGTGCTTTTTTTTTCATGTCAGGAGGCACTTTTGTAGTAAATACAGAAAGCTTTCTGCTTTATCAGGAAGAAAAAAACTAGGCCTGTGTAGCTCAGTGAAAAAGATGAAGCGGCCTGAATTTTTAAATCGGAACTTTGTGTGAAATCTGTAAAGAGCGAGTAGGTGTGCTCCATTTGAACAGTTCCATCAATCAGGAATGTGGGGGTAAAAATAAATAAATAAATAAACTGCGTTATTGCTGATACGTTTGATGGTTTGGTGTTCTCAAAGTGTCTTCCATTCTCTTTGTTAACATTAAAGGCCAGGCATCATTAATTCATTACTAAGACTCTGCAAGCTATGAATCAGTGAACATTTCGTGCCAGATTTGCCACTCGCACCCCGACAAATGCAGGTTTCACACGTCAGATTGCTTTGAGCTAAAAGTTGCAGATTTGAGGCCTATTTGGAAATGAAAGAGACAAGCCGGAGTTGAAAGTTTTGTGAAATGACTGTTTGATGGTGAGATTAGCGATATTTTTTCACTCGTGTTTGATCTCTTGAGCTGTTGGAAAGCAACACTGCGAGGGCAGCAAGATAGGACCTCGGCTTACACACACAGAGCATATCAGACTGTTAAGAGTTTGTCTCTGGGCATCTCTAAGCCTTTGGTTCTTATTGGGTTTGTCCAAAACTTGGGCGCTTTTTCAACTACCTAACCAAGATTGCACTACTTTGTTCTGAAACACTCTGAAGGAGAAGTTGCTTTTCTTTTTTTTTTCCTTCTTCTTCTTTCTTTTTTTTTTCTTTTTTTTTTGTAACAGCGTTCACTCTTTAGAAAGGCGAGATGAATATTGTCGGGACAAAGAGAAGCTTGGAGAAGCTTTTGACTGTGACTTCTAAGGTTCTGATTTCTTTGCAGAACCTGCAAAGGCTTTCAACTTCCAGAGCTGTTTGAAAATACCATCTTTTTCCTGCTCTCCTCAAAGTTCCATAGTTCAGTCTTTTATCAGCATCTTTGCGCGTCTCGGGCCGACGGACAGAGAAGAGACTGGCCGGGTTAGAACTGTAATTGGCTTTGTATTAAACAAATAGCAAACTTTTTCTCTTTCCACCACACTAAGATATCGATTCTCTTTTATTTTTATCACCTCTGGACAAAACAGAGTTCGAACATGTTCCGACGCATAAGTGTTCTGCTAAAGTGTATCAACTGCAAATATAAAATGTTCTGATTTTTCTAGCCTCATCATCGATATATAAAAACAAATACTCATCAATACATTAACATGCAGCCCGTCCACTGAGGCTGGAAACCAAGCTCTGGACCCTGGGCAAAGGAGAGCTACACCCTGAGCATCTCGATCGCAGGACCAACACACACACAATTATTCACTCTCACGATTAGGGGCAATTTTGACCAGCCAATTAGCCTAATGTGCAGACTTCACTCAGAAACACCCTCGCCAAGCCCAGGCCTCGAACCCAGGACCTTCTGCTATGAGGCAAACATACTAGCCACTGTGGCACCCACATTCCTACTTTGCAGTTGGCCAATGGTTAAGGACAGGGATGGGGTTAATCGTGGAGCTCCCAAGCAGGAACATGGCTTGAATAGTTGCCCGATGTCCTTTGACATTTGGCAGATGAGGGACTTACATTCATCATTTTCATACATCTGTGCAGTTGAGGGTTAAGGGCCTTGCTCAAGGGCCCAACGGTGGCAGCTTGGTGGTACTGTTAGGGCCTTGCTCAAGGGCCCAACGGTGGCAGCTTGGTGGTACTGAGGCTTGAACCTTCAGATACCGACCTTCAGATCAGTAACCCAGAGCCTTAACCACTGAGCCACCACTGTCCAGCGTCTGCACGTGCCCACCACATGCATTATGCATTTGAATTCCTCAATTACACAATTTTTTGTTAATTGACTTTTTTTAATTTATTAAAGTACACCACTATGTACATCTGAAATTGTATAGTTATGTTTATGGTGTCGAATATCTGTAAAACACTTTTGCTACTGTTATCACATATTAGATCAGCTTTAAACACAGTCATTTACTCACTTGTTTTTTTTTTCTCTCTCGCTCTTTAAGATAATCCATTCATTCATTCATTTTCTAGGCCACATAATCCTAATTAGGGTCAAGGGGAGGCAGGCGCCTATCTCAGCCGACTCTGGGTGAAGGCAGGGTACACCCTGAAGAGCTCGCCAGGCCATCACAGGGCAACACACATACAACCATTCACACTCACACTAACACCTAGAGGAAATTTGGAACAGCCAATTACCCTACTATGCATGTTTATGGACCGTGGGAGGAAAACAGAGGACCCGGAGGAAACCCACACAAGCATGGGGAGCAATTTCGTTACATTACTAAGAAACCACAAGGCTCAAACAGCTCTGATTGGAAAAGAGACAGCTTTACGTTAGCAAAGCTAAGCTACTAAGCTTCACCAAAGCACCGCTGTTGTTGCTGTTGTTTAATCCATATGCTAGGTTTAAGTTATGCAGAGTCCACCATAAAACCTCTATGAAGGAGTTATCAGTACAGAAGCTACAAGCAGTGCATTAAACTTTGCAGGTGGGAGGTCCCAGGGTGGTGGCACCTTTCTCTGTGACATCATCACAGAGTGTGATGGCCACATGACACACAGATGGGACAAGGAGACGGGGGGAAGAGGGACTCAGAGGCTGACCTTCCAATGGCTGGTGTTCCACGGTCTATCTGCAACCGCATCTGTGCTTCTGCCTTTGGGTTTCTAAGTCATATGCAATCCCAGTGATGACAACACGAGTGAAAAAGTGACAGTGTCACCTTGTCACGATGTCCCACCAGTATGTCACATGATCTTCAATTCTGTGATGACGTCACAAAGAATGGCACTATCACCCCGTGGCATCCCGCTCGCAGAGCTTTACGCACTGCTTCCCGTTTCCAGTCTAATATTAAATCCTTTGAGCCTGGTAAAAATCTTCTTTAGATAACTTTATAACCTAGATTTGAGCTTGATGATGTCACCCCAGACGGCTCACCAAGGCCTGAATGGGCGTTACATCACCATTGGCACCGACCAGCCCACCAGCTCCTCCCACACTTTAGTGCTGGAAGGAAGGAGTAACCCACACTCACAGGTGCTGATTAAATTTCACCTGAGCAAGACTCCATGGGAAAGTAAAGGGAATCAAAAGAAGGCAATATTTAACGGGAAATCAAGGAGCCACACAGTGTACTCCATTAACGCAGACTGAGATGGAGAAGAGGTGGGGGATGAGGGTACATGGTGGGATTTCAAATGGGAGCGTGCCAGGAAGAGCTGTGAGCCAGAAACCGCTGCCATCATCAGTAATCTTACATGGCCCTTCACAAAACCAGATCTGTAATGAATAGGGGAAGGACTGGTTTGGAAGAACAGGTAGAATGGCATTTCCTGTGCCGCAGGGTGAAAAGGTGCCATGAAAGAGAGGAGGATCAACTACTGCCTCTGGAATGTCTTTGACAGACTAGATCCTGCCTTTTTTTTAAAGTGAATATTTGTGCCGGCAAGTTCTGGCAAACGCTACTCTTCTTTCTTCCTAGAAAATCCCGGAGAGTGTCGATTCTTATTTGTACTTGGTTACTTCACACACATGGCACACACCTAGAGAATTAGAGTGGTACTCAGACTAATTAGATAATGAGTGATAGTTAAAAGCGGGACTTTATGTACTCGTGCATTGGGTACATATAATTACTCATCCAGATTATGTATTATATTTACTGAAAAGGTGTAGAGCAATAGACACACCACAGATTGAGAGGAGATGGGATTGTCTTTACCTAACAACTGTACCTTGGAAAAGAGAAATACACATTTCACAGTGAACATTCATGGTTAATATCACTCCTATTTCATTTTGGTCTCCAATAGTTAGCTCCACTGCTTGGTGGGGAGGTTACATATTCACCAACCTGCATGTTAGGTTGTTTGTTTGTTAGCAGTATTACGTAAAACCCGATTTTCATCAAACTTGGTGGGTGGATGGAGTGTTGGCCTGGCAAGAACCAGTACCATTCTGGATCATTTTAGATCATAAACGAATCACGATCCAGATCCAGAAATTTATTAAAGGCTTTTTTTTTTTTAACAAGCAATTATGTATAAGCAAGGATTTTTTCTGTTAGCAGGATTACACAAAAACTACTGATTGGATTTTCATCAAACTTTGTGGAGCAATGGGGTACAGGTCTGGGAAGAAGGCATACCGGTTTAGAGCCAATATGACCTGGATCCAGGATTTTATTAAAGAATGATGAAAGGATCATGTCTGTTATCAGGATAATGCACAAACTACTGATCTGATTTTCATCAAACTTGGTGGAGGACTGGGGCCTGGGCCTGGAATGAACCCATGCAATTTTGGAGGTGATCCATGCATAAGATTGTGTTGGAAAAAGAAGAAATCCTGAAAAATCCATATCTATAAACAACATGAGGCAAAATGTTCATTCGATGCCCACTAGGGGAAGACATTTTGGGCATTTAGCAGACGCCCTTATCCAGAGCGACTTACATTTATATCTCATTTCAACAACTGAGCAGTTGAGGGGTAAGGGCCTTGCTCAAGGGCCAAACAGTGGCAGCATGGTGATACTGGGCTTTAACCCATTAACTTTCTGATCAGAAACCCAGAGCCTTAACTGCTGCCACCTATGCAAAGTTATAACAATCCATTTGTGCCTGGCGGAGGCACCTAGTCACAGTTGTATTCATTCGTCGAGCCGCTTAATGCTACTAGGGTCGCAGGGAGGCTGGAACCTGCCTCGGCCAACTCCGGACGAAGGCGAAGTACACCCAGAACAGCTCACCCGAGGCAACACACTCACACAACCATTCACATTCACACCTAGCTATGCACGTCCTTGTATGCATGAGCTCACAGAAGCCAATGATTGGCTACTGATCACTTTAAGTGACAGGGAAACAAGCCTATGCCATCCTTTACTTCCTGAGAGCTCAGCCAAGTAACTCTCATGGGCTCCACAGTGCATCAAACTGAATTTGAACTGACTATTTCCAGGAGGACAGTGTTGCCCAGTACTAAGGTTCTAACTACTTTTGGAAAGGCTTTCCTCTAGATTTTGGAGTGTGGCTGAGGGGATTTTACCCATTCAACCACGAAAGGATGATACTGATGTCAAGCAAGAAGGCAATATTAGCAATATTAGTGTTTCACTCACTCACTTAGACATTTGCCGAACCACGTACTCCTACTAGGGTGAAGAGGCTGGTGACTATCTCAGCCGACACTGGGCGAAGGCAGGACACAGCTTGCCAGACCACTGCAGGTCAACACACTCCCAACCATTCACACACAACCACATAGGGACAATTAGGAACAGCCAATTTGAATAATGTGCATGTCTTTGGACTGTGGAAGGAAACCAAATGGGGAAACCCATGCAAAACACCGGGAGAACATGCAAACTCCACACAGAACCGCCCTCCCCGAGCACAGTACTTGAAGCGAGGACCTTCTTGCTGTGCAAACCACCACGTCACTGTGCCACCCGTTTTATTCCGCCCCAGTGTTGTTCGTGGGGTTGGAGTGAAGATATATTGCAGGCTACTCGAGTTCCTCCTCAACAACCTTGACAAACCATGTCTTCATAGACCTTGCTTTGTGCATAGGGGCATTGTGATGCTAAAATAGGTTCGGTCCTCTTGGTTCCCCTGGAGGAAGATCTCGGTGCTACAGCATACAAAGATATTGTGTACACCCAGAGATCGCAAGTTCGAATCCAGGTTGATGTCACAGCCATCCGTGACCGGGAGTCCATGGGAGCTAATTGGCCGAGCTCTCACGGGAGGGAGGGATAGCACACACTCACTGCCCTGTCACTCACAGCGATCACCAGCCAATCATAGGCGTCTGTGAGCTCACTCGTATGAGGGGGCAGATAGCGCTTTCCCTCCGTGTGTGTTAGGCCGCCCCCAAATACGTATGCGCAACAGTTCGAAAAGAGGTGCTCGGTAGCATCGCATGTCACGGAGGGGGCGTGTGCTTGCTCGCGCCCCTCCCTGATTGGTGGTGGTCATGTGATAGGGAAGGCAAAAGTTGATGGGTGGGAATTTGATACGACTAAATTAGGGAGGAAAATGGGGGGAAATCAAAAAAAATTAAAATAAAAATAAAAGAGATATTGTGTACAATTATGTGTATCCAAATTTAAAGCAAAGGTTTTGGGAAGTACCACATCATTTTGGCCATATAGTGTACATAAGTATCAGTACTTCAGTGCACAACTAAAGAGGCACCAAATACACATTGGCTGATCAACGACACCAAGGGCTTCCTTTGAGGTGTACACTCTTTAGAATACTGAAATTTTTTTCTTGTCAGCAGGCGGCATACCTCAAGAAGACCAGAGGAGAAGATGGACAGACAAGACGCAATGTCTGCTGGGAAAGGGTGAGTGCAATCATGGCCTCTTATCATACACACAGCATAGCATCATTGGAGACTGCTGAACAGGCTCAGCTCTTTTGCGTTGTGTGTTTCCCCTGCTGTTTTCAAAATGAATGTTCCTTTTTATGAACAACCATGCTTTGTTTTCGTAGATGAGTCATATTTCTTTTAATGAATATGGCTAAAGACTTCACAGGTGAAATATGCTAATCGTTGCTCATAATGTTTTCATGAGAGAGAGTCCTTGAATATAAATCACTTGTCTTGTTTCCATTGAGGTACAGAACAGACAGGACCTGTTTCAGGGCACTTACACTCATTCATGATATGGATGCTGTTTCTTAACAGGAACCTAATTTTTTGTTTATTATTTTTATCCTGCGTGTTTTAGACGCTTCCCAAATTTGTGTGAGGTGCAGTGCCTGAAGTGAAAGATTGCACAAGATTACTGAATCACTGAAAGTATGTCTATCATCAGAAGCCGAAAACATCGCAAAGGTCAAAACGTTGGTGTAGATCGGAATCAGGAAAGAACCCATGAGCCCATAAAAACAAAAAACAGAACAATAGGAAGATATAATTATAGTTAGAAGTGGGAATATATAATTATAGTTAACTTTAAGATCTATAATAACTCTAGTTATTATAGTGACACTGTATCATGATGTGAAAAAACTATAGCAATAGAATGGATCAGGATTATTCTAGAATCATGACTTTTATAAAATTAGGGAAGTTTCACGAAGTTTTAGAAATTGGAAAATTCGGGTGTAAAAAAACCAACAGACTTTAGAATTAAGGCACTTCTAGAAGTAGAGCGGTTCTAGAAATATGACAAATTTAGAAGCAAAGGAACTCTACCAACAAGTGATATGAGTATTTTAAGTCCCCTTTACACAGCCAGGTAAAGGCAGTGTCCTTACTGCCTTCGCTTTAATCAGCGAATGATGTATTTAGGAATTGTTCAAGTGTACATATCCATCATAGTGCTGGCGCAGTAGTCTGAATGCCGACTGTAACCTACAGTTGCCAGATTGCTGGAACATGGACAGAACAGCTGGCGATGAGGTTTTTGATCTCCATCCTTCTCTTTCATGAGGAAAAACAAATAGTCCTGATGCTCACACTCACACACAAACACACACAGCTGAGCGGCCAGACTTCCTCCTCTTTCTCTTTGACCGATGCTCCTTATCACGGTAATTACAGTAATCTAATGACCCCCTCCAGCTCGGACAGGAAAAGGGACAGAAGGGGGGAAAGGAGGAGGTGAGTGAGACAAGAGAGTAGAGAGTGAGACAAGTGGAGCATATCTCCAGCTGAAGGCGAGAAAAGGAGGCGGAGGAAAGAAAGTAAAGCATTGGTCCTTGTAAAAGCATCATGGGACTCCTTTTTTTTCCCTGTTCTTCTCCAATTAAAATTCCAGTCAGGAGACGTTATTTCATTGACAGTCTTTTTGCTCTGCTTGCTCTTTTGTGTATGGGAACTCTAGCACAAATTGTGACCTTAGTATTATAAGGTCTTTGAATTCATATAACTGATACTGATGCATGTGTGGCCATCTTCATCTTTCAAAAACACTGCAGGGACTTTTATTTTTATTTTTATTTTTTAAATTTAATTCATGAATTAATTAAATGTATTTTTGATTAGTTCATTAATTAATTTTATTACTTAATAAATTATTTTAATTATTTTTATTTTTTAACCCCTTACTTAAAAACATATTGAAACAGTACAAAAGGTAGAAAAAAAAACTAATATCAAAAGTCTGCACCGTCCAAACACACGAGTGAAGGCGTACATTAGGGCAGCAACCAAATATGGAGTGTTTGCTGGTAAGAAGCATAACACTAGTTCAATTACAACCTAGCGTCACAGCAAGAGAAAAAAATACAGATGCTTAATATACAAGGATTTGATATGAGACGTGAACACGGTGTACTAATTTAATAACGATTTTTTTTTTCTTTTTAATTTATCAAGTGTTATATAAACACAGTCCACAGAGGACCCAGAATTAGCATTGCTAACCACAAAATTAGCTTTCTAACCTCTTAGGCTGCAGGGAATTGTTGATAATTAATGGCCACTCCTCACATTTTCTACATAATATTTGCATTATTTTACATGTAGTTAATGAATAATAAGACCACTGGGAAGTTTGTTGATGTAAATGAGGGTAAAATGATTCACACAATAATCAAACAGCCAGTATTCTACTCATGCTAGCTCACTATAGGCTACTTCGCTGCTAAATATGAACGATAAAGTACATTTTAGCTACTATTTAGCTGTCTAGAATTTTACATGAGCGTGACTCAAGTAAGCACACAGTTGCTCTTAATGTCTCAGGGTGACAGCGGACATTTAATAAGCGTGAAAAACGAGTTTTATGAACATCACACGCTGATTTGCTGAACTGCTTGATCCTACAAGGGCAGAGAGAGGAGCGACACTGGGCAAAGGCAGCGTACACCCTGAATAGCTCATCAGACAAATATAGGGTCAAGTCACAACCATTCACGTTCACATCAAGGGAAAATCTAAAACAGTCAAATAGCCTCATGAATATGTGTGTGGACTGTGGGAGGAAACTGGAGTACCCAGATGAAGCGCGTGGAAGCACAGCAAAGAACATAAAGGGGAAGACTCCAACACAATATCTTCAATCATATCATAATCATAATATCATACCGTTATATCATAACCGACCAATCAGAATTGAGTATTTAAATGAGTCATGCAAAAAGTGTTAAATTCTGTATGGTTATTTATTGGAGATGGCACGGGGATATCTTTATATAAATAATATACTCAATGTATATGAAGAAATACATTCAGGTATGCGTTAGAAAAGACGTCAACAGTTTGTTATCCCACGTTTTCATTTATTATAGTTTGCTGTGAGGTGGACGTGCTAACTACTACGCCCATGAGCCGCAATCAATATCAGAGCTTCGTAATGTTTTTTGTTTGTTTTGTCCATTTTCATAATTTAATTAGGCTGGCAGGTATATGACTGGGCTACTACACGGTGTACCAGCAATAATTATAAACAGTAAATTACTGCGTTTAAAATATTTAATTGATATCATACTGTCCTGATGAGAAATTTTGTTCCTTCTCAGACATCTCTCTCTCTCTTTCTCTCTCTCTCTCTCTCTCTTTTATTATCTCTTTCTCCGTCTCTCTCACACACACTACAAACACTTCACACCCTCAGTATAAACTCATCACTTCAGGTGTTGGCCACTTAGACACTCTAATGCTAATTCCTAAATATACGACGCGGCGACACCTTTACAATCACGCTATAAATTGATTTCAAAGCAATTACAGGAGAAGCCATCCTGCTTGGTCCTTTTTCCAGTGATCTTTGATCTTTTTTCAATCTCTACAATCTCGTAAAGGACGTAGCAGGGTGACATGCCATGAATATGATTCACCAACCATGACATCAAGTTTTAAATGTTCATTAGATGCTTATACATATAAAATACTAAGTGTGAGCTGTCTGACTTTTTGCGCTCTGTTTGTATTCATGCTAATGTCTATTTAAGTTATTAATCAATATTTTCTGTGATTGCATGGTTCCTCAAAGATAATAAGGCAGATATCAAGTTGTTTGAAATAGCTGATCATGCTACACGAGGATAGCGTTACATTTTTTAGTTCCATTTCCACTTATATGACCTCATAGAAAACCATAAATGGTTAACATTGCTTTGATTGACAGGTGGGAGAGCACGCTCATCCCTCCCATGCAGACTGCACAGCCAGTTTCTGTCTCAGACTTGATCAACTGATCACATGGTGAACGTCTATGTTGGCACGGGGCTTTTTTTTATTTGCCTTTTTTAAATACAGTTCAATAGTTTTGAAATGGGCACAGAAAAACCACTGCAGGCTGTCTATTATCTGCCACAAGCCCCTCCCCTTCTATTCAGTGGTGCATGATAGGACAGGTTAGTGCCCTTGTGTTTGCAAAAAGTAATCCATCATGCCAACAATTCATAACTTTCCTACCAAGTTCTATAGCTTTCCCTCTTTTTATTTATTTTCTGTTTGTTTTCCACCCAATGGATGCATCAGTTTCATATTGAGATTAAAGCACCAGAAAAAGAAACACGTCTTGCAAGCTTGTACATCAGGAACTGTTTTACTTGATGATTTCAGAGGGAATATGTTTGCAGCTAGATTCTTCACGGCTTGCTCAGAACCCGGAGCCTGGCTTTGTTGTCTCTCTCTCTCTCTCTCTCTACTTCACCTTGCTCTCTGAACTGTTTTGAAACATGGTGCTGCTCTACAGCTGCAAAAAAAAAAAAGGGCTGACATGAGCTTCCATCTCACTATACAACTCATCTAATCTCAAAGCGGTTCTCTCTATCCCCCAATCTTTTTTGCTCTCCAAAGAAGAGGATAATCTCTAGAGAGAGATTTCAAACTGACCAGAACGAGGTCAAAGGACGTTCCCTCCCTCCTTCGCTCTCTCTCTCTCTCTCTCTCTCTCTCTCTCTCTCTCTCTCTCTCTCTCTCTCTCTCTCTCTGATGCTGTGCTCTTTTTCTTCCAGTTGAAAACAGTCGACAGCGTCAAGGGCTAAGAGATATATTCAGTTAAACTTGTGCATGTAGGTGAAACTATGTGGTACATTAATTCATTAATTAGTACATTAGGCTCAGTCGTTAGCACGTCCACCTCACAACAAGAAGGCCCTGGGTTCGAGTCCCGGGTTTGGACGTTTCTGTGCGGAGTGTGGCTTGCGTGGGTTTCCTCCAGGTACTCCTGTTTCCTCCAACAGTCCAAAGAATTGCACATTTGGTTAACTGTTTGTTACAAATAGACCCTAGGTGTGAGTGTGAGTGTGAATAGTGGTGTGTGTTGGCCCTGCAATGGTCTGGCAAGCTGTTTAGGGTGTACCCCGCCTTCACCCAGTGAAGGTTGAGACAGGCTCCAGCCTCCCCGCAGCCTCCCCTAATTAGGATTAAGCAGTTTGGCAAATGAGTGAGATTTTTATGAGTCATGGTTTATTTATTTATTTTTCATCAGAGCCTAAAAGCTGTGTAATGGCGTCAGCGTTTCGTTAGTGTTACTGGGAAACATAATGAAATGCAAACAAAAATGAGATTTTAATATGTTTAGTATATACTAGGCAGACACTTTAGAAAACAAATAATTAAAAAGTTTAGTATATACTACAAAGAAACACAAGAAAAACAAACTAAAACGAGATGTTTATAGTTAATATTTACACCATGACAGAGTCGGGTCAGGTGAACGCTTTGAGTCGGAGTTAAGCAACAGTTTTGAGAATGCTGATTCCAGGTTTAGTACATAATACACGACCAAAAAAAAAATCAGTCTGTAAAGGTGTGCTTGCACGCTAATTTAAAATTTTATTAAGCTACATGGAAACAAGAAAAAAAAAAAACTAAAACAAGAGTTGTGTGGTTTATTTAGTGTGATAACGATGACGCCACCAACTCAAGTAATTATGTACCCACCACAAACTGTGAGTGTCCGTTGTTTCAATCTAAGCATTTTCCATTAAGAATAATGACTTTTATTATACATTCAAGAGATTTTCTCATTTTTGATTGAAGAAAAGCCATCAAAAAATGTTTGCTATTGCGTCACTGCCATTGGATAACCAAATTATTCCATCATTGCATTGGATAAGTTGAAATTATTGGCCAAAGTTGAATGAGTATTGTGGAACTGGCACATGCGGCACAGTCATTTGGAAAATATATTGAATAAATAATTAAACAATTATACAATGTAGCTTTCGTATGACGTGGAATTATTTGGTCTCAGCAAATAACAACCCCTCAACATAATAATTATCTGTATCATACTTTGCATCATTCAATAATTGCTTAATATTTATGAGATGGTGCACCAACTGACCTAAGCATTATCCACCCCACAAACTTGAATCAAATGAAAATGTAAAAACAAACCACAAAAATCTCATTTTATGTACTTTTCTTAAGTTCCTGTGTAGGATACCCTAAAACAATTATTCAGCTCAGGCTCCGTGGATAGCGCTGATGCTGATACTGATTCTATAGTGAGATGATGTTTCTGACTGGCTGGTGAAGCAGAATCATCTCCAGGCAAAGTATGAACTACTAGTGATAATGTACGTTACTGTAAGTATTTGTGGTTTAACTGAGATTCTATACCAATGTATAGTCTGGGACCAAGTTTTGACTCCAAACTAACTAATGTTCTGCTGGTGAAATATACTTATGCAAATGTCGTAAAGTCATGAGCTCGATTTTGTTGAATTTCTGTAAAATAGCAAATGCTAAATTTTGGAGCTCCACTTTTAGGAAGTGCCTGAATATTTATTTATATTATACTGTGTAGGCAAACCTAGCGTCTTTAAAAAAATATCAGATTTAGTATCCAACCAGATTAAATTTAGCGTAGTCTGGAAATGCGCTAAAGTTCCTAGGATGAAAATGCTCCAGTGTATTGAGCGTCATTCAGCTGTTGCATTCGGATGTCATTGTTATAATATCATCGGGGCAGGTTGAACAATTAAAAGTGGTGAATCAGTGTTACTAGCTATTTAAAACAATCATGTATTACATCAGCGGTTCCTTCCGGCAACATCAGTATTACAATTCTAGGCATGCTCAGAGACATGTTGCTTTCTGATTGGCTGTTCCAGCCTGGTAGGTTCCTAAACCACCTGATGACAGGAAAGCCAAGTTGGCAAAACGTTAGCAGTATAGCTATTTTTGGATTTACCATCACACACGTCTCTGGCAGCGTTCTCATCATTAGAGTCACTAGAATGTGATGTCTCACTGTCTCCACAAGAGACATCAATCTTGTCCATTGTGTTGACTTCACTTCTGCGGAAAAAACAATTGCTAACCCACGCAGTTTAACACACCGCTAGTAATCCAGGGGGATAAAACTACCAGATTTGTGCTCTTTAAGGGCATTTATGTTAAATAAGCGTCTGTATCACTTAAACATATTACATACGCACAAATTATGCTGCAAGGACGACCAATACCGATACTCTCTAACTAAACTGTACTAACAAATAATATTGCAGCACTTCAGTTATTAAAAAAAGTTGTTGTGATAAAAACTTTATTATTTCCATGAACCTGGGTACCACCATTTGTTATATATGCTAATTTTAAATGTTTTGTGGCTATCGCTTGCTGGGACTAATCTTCTAAAGACATGTTTTCTTGTGCTACCTTCACCCCCAGTGAACATCAAAAACGATTCCTGTACATTATTAAACTTTTAAGCCACCACAAAACACGATTAACAACATTAAAAAACGAAGAGCGGAGTCGTAATTAATCTGAAAAGCTGTCTCTCTCACACACGGGCGCAGACTAATAACCCCCCACCACACACACATACATCAGTAACTTTGAACAGAAAATCAGGTTTGTCTTAAACGGTTATGATGATACTCGCCCACTACGGATCTGGTGTCGGAATTAAAGTTTACTCTGCTTATTTTCTTCAAATTGGCCCTTTTAAGTCTATCCCGTTAACGGGCTGGAACAGCAGGATGAATGGCTTCTTTCTGCGACTGTAAGAGCGTTAGGAAGCATGTCCAACTTCAAAGCCAGTCTTAACGCCACACTTTAATTGTATATTTGCCTGCTGCTGGCTCCAAAGCCATCTGATTCTGCTGACAACCGAGCTCAGTTCTGCCTTCTTTTGCTTGGTTTCTTTCATCTTTTTTTCTCTCTCTCTCTCTCTTACTTTCTTATTTTCATCTGTCTCTCGTTTACACTCTCCCATTTCTTATTGTTCCTACTGTGCCTGGGCTGGAAATAGAATCCTCATGCATATGACTGTTTTGGTTTTCGACCTGTATTCGGTAAACGTCAGGTCAGGCGTCGGAATACTCCGGACTGCGCCCATTCATTCATTCATTTGCTTTTTCCTACTAGGTTTGCGGAGAGGCTGGAGTCTATCTCAGCCGACTCTGGACAAAGGCGTGGTATACTCTCAACAGCTCAACAGGAAACTGGAGTACCCATATGCAAGCACAGGGAGAACATGCAAACTCCACACAGAAACGCCATCCCTGAGCCCGGGACTCGAATCCAGGACCTTCTTGGTGTGACGCAGACATGCTAACCATTACACCACCACGCCTTCCTCTATGAGAATATCATGATGTCGATTGAGACATTAAGACAAGGCATTGGTCACCAACCCTGTTCCTGGAGTTCCACCTTTATCTTCTAGCTGATGAAGAACTTCTTAAGTCAATGAATAAATGGTCAGGTGGGCATTATTAGGGCTCTCCAAGGAGTTAGATCTCCAGGAACAGGGTTGGTGACCATTAATGTAAGGGATAATGGACAGCAAGTCAGATATTATGTGAAATAAACCCCAACAGGAAATCAGGATCAGAATCAAAGTTAATGCAGAATGGACGATGTACATTATCCTATTACTACACAGCTACTTTACAAAATATAGATTTAAAAATTACAGTCCGTTGTACAACCCCAGCGCAGCTAACAGGGTTATCAAATGCCAGCCATGTCTCTCACTGTCTGTGGTGAGGGGCATGTAAAAGAACCATTGCTGATTTTGGTTGAGATGTCCAGGGTGTACTCTGCCCTTGCCCAGAGTCGGCTGAGATGGGTGCCAGCCTCCCCGTGACCCTAATTAGGATTGAGAGCTTCAGAAAATGAATGAATGTACAAACAAATACAATCAAATACTCTCACTCACTCATTTGTCAAACTGCTTAATCCTGCTAGGGTCACGGGGAGGCTGGAGCCTATCTCAGCCTATGCTAGGTAAAGGCAGAGTACACCCTGAACACGTTGCCAGACCATCGCACACACACACACACACACACACACACACACACACACACACACACACACACACACACACACACAA
>JAOUQZ010000012.1:2731574-2744464 GCA_028564935.1 Neosilurus hyrtlii | reverse complement strand
ATTATATATATATATATATATATATATATATATATATATATATATTATATATATATATATATGCAAATCAACGCAAAAGGTGTCATCCCACTCAGATATCTGGTGGCACGGTGGCGCAGTGGTTAGCACGTCCCCCTCACAGCAAGAAGGCCTGAGTTCAATTCCCGGTCTTGGGTGTTTCTGTGTGGAGTTTGTATGTTCTTCCCTGCTTGTCTGGGTTTCCTCCTAGTACTCTGGTTTCCTCTCACAGTCCAAAAACATGCACAGTAGGTTAATTGGCTGTTCAAAATCGCCACTAGGTGTGAAAGAGTGTAAATGGTTGTGCATGTTAGCCCTGCCATGGCCTGGCGAGCTGTCCAGGGTGTACCCTACCCTCGCTCAGAGTCAGCTTAGATGGTTGTCGGCCTCCTTCTGATCCTAATTAGGATTGAGTGGCTTTAAAAATGTATGAATGGATGAGATATGTGGTCTTAACATTTCTCAATGAAATGGATTCAATGCTATGATCAAACCATTTTTTCCAAAATTACAGCAGTTTGCCAAAGTAAACTGTATTGTGAATTATCTGAATAATGACTAGACAACAGAACTAACTTTTCAACTCAGTGTTGTTAAAACCTTAGTAAGGTCCACACTAATACAAAAATTCATTTGAAACCACATTGACTTTCAATCTACAATTGAAATGTTCAGATGTATATTCATTTTTTATCATTGAATACATGCCTAAACTCTCAAAAATTAATGCACCAGTAAGCTTATTGCTGGAAGAACCAGACCATTTTTATACCTTATCAGAATAACTACTACCTAATAACTAAGTAATTAATAGGGTGTGTATTTTTGGCCCTTTTTCTCTTGCAACCCTCTGTATAGCTGTAGGGACCCTTAGGGTTGAAATGCTACATACAGTGCCTTGCAAAAGTATTTACCCCCCTTGGCAACTTTGAAGACTTTTTTATTGAGAAGCAATTAACATTATTATATAGTATTATATAGTATTTAGCACCATCCATCTTCCCCTCGACTCGGATGAGTTTCCCAATCCCTGCTGCTGAAAAACCTGCCACCACCATGTTTCACTGTGGGGATGGTGTTCTTGGAGTAATGGGATGTGTTGGGTTTGCGCCACACATAGCATTTTCCTTGGTGGCTGAAAAGTTCGATTTTAGTCTCATCTGATAAGAGCACCTTCCTCCATACATTTGGGGAGTCGCCCACGTGCCTTTTGGCAAAATGAAAATGTGCCTTCTTATTTTAACACTAAGTAAATATGCTTCCATAAAGCCCAGCTCTATGGAGTGTACAGCCTGTTGTGGTCCAATGCACAGATACAGCAGTCTCTGCTGTGGAACTCTGCCACTCCTTCAGGGTTACCTTTGGTCTCTGTGCTGCCTCTCTGATCAATGCCCTCCTTGCATGTGAGTTTTGGTGGGCAGCCCTCTTTTGGCAGGTCTGTTGTGGTACCACGTTCTTTCCATTTGAAGATGATGGATTTGATGGTGCTCTGGAGGATCATTAAAGATTTGGATATTTTTTTATAACGAAACCCTGACTTGTACTTCTCAACAACTTTGTTCCTGACTTGTTTGTAGAGCTCCTTGGACTTCATGGCCTCTTGCTTAGTGGTGTTGCAGTCTCTGGGGCCTTTCAGAAAAGGTGTGTTTATACTGACAGATCATGTGACACTTAGATTGCACACAGGTGGACTTCATTTCACTAATTATGTGGATTCTGAAGGTAATTGGTTGCACCAGAACTTTTAAGGGCCTTCATAGCAAAGGGAGTGAGTACATATGCACATGCCAATTTTCTGATTTTTTTTTTCTCATTTCACTTCACCAACTTCAACTATTTTGTGCAGATCCATCAAAAAAACTCAGATTTAAAAAAAAAATTTAAATTACAGGTCGTAATGTAACAAAATAGGTTAAAATTCCGGGGATTGAATACTTTTGCAAGGCGCTGTGTTTGTTGTGTTTGTTTTTTGTTTTTTTACTTTGTACCGTTTCTGCTAGTCAAAATGTGCACCTTTGGTCTCATAAAGAAGAACCACACTGTACTTCTGAGGGCACATTTTTTGAAAAGTGTACCTGTGAGTGCAGATATGTTTTTTTCTCATACCTCTATTTTTGAATAGTGTTTTTTCCCTTTATATGCAAGCCCTAGTACTTTATATTCACTGCTGTATTACCAACCTCTGCATATCATATCCAGTAGTTATCAACCACAAAAATCTTTTGGATTGTTGCTTATCCTAGATATCTTTGCTGGCGCACACTTCAAACTACAAGACGGAAACAGCAGCCTTTCTGATGTGATTTTTGTAATCGACAAGCGATCAGTATAACCCTTTTTTTATCACTGGGAATAAGATACATTTTATGGTGTTCAAAATACTGGGGAAAGAAATAAACAGATCTGGCAACCCTTGTTTCGTTTTGACGTTGAAAGTAGAGGAGGGGTGTGTGTGTGTGTGTGTGTGTGTGTGTGTGTGTGTGTGTGTGTGTGTGTGTGTGTGTGTGTGTAGTACAATCCTTTGATATTCTGATACCTCCTCTGCTCAGAGAGAGGAGGATCCACGGCATGCTTTACTTCAGACCAGTTGCTGAATGGAGCACGAGCGAAGCCGCAGCGTCTTTCTTTCTCTCTGTGTCTCAATGAGAACACACTCCTCTCGCATCTGTCCATTCTTTTTTCACGGATTTACTGCTTATTCTACGCACAAGAGGAGCGTTTCCCTGGATTATACCGAATTAGATTAAACATCTGGATTACCGGATCACATAAATTTAAGGCTGAAACCCAGGACTGCGTTGTGTTCACAGTTCAACTCCACACATTTCTCCACTTTTTTCTTTTTTTTCCCTTTTTTTTTTGCGGCGTGATGAAAATATGGTACGAACATAAAATGCATGGGGTTTCCTGTTGTTGTTGCTATGACAACCGCTTCAATGCCATGTCTTTATATATCCTTTGATGGTTTGGAGTCTTATAAGCAATGATTCTTGGGTTGTATTGTGAGTTTGTAATATTTATAAGCTGTTTATGCGCCCTGGAATAAATTTACCCTTCATTATGGAAGTTATTATTATGCACACCCATACCTGTATAACTAATGCCTGGAAGTTTTGGGGGTTTTTTTTAGTTCTATAGTCGAAGTGCTTATAGAAGTCAATTGAGGTTGTAGTTGAGGAGAACACTATCAGCTTGTCTATGCTTTTTATTTTTCACTCTTTCTAAGAAACATGGCAAAGCATCCAAGTTCAAAAGTTTACAGATGCACTTGAGCTTTGATCTATAGGATACTTAGTAACATCGTGATGTTTGATTCATATTTGACTTTAATTAATGCTATTGATGGCAGGGTGGCAGGTTGGCAGGGTGGCGTACGGGTTAGTGAGTTCGCCTCCCAGCAAAGAATGTCCCGGGTTCGAGTCCCAGGTGTTTTATGTGAAGTTTGAGTGGGTTTACGCTGGGTACTCTGGTTTCCTCCCAGAGTCCAAAGACATGCACATTAGGCTAACTGGCTGTTTCAAATTGCCCCTGGGTATGAATGTAAATGTGTGTCTGTGTGTTGGCCCTACAATAGACTGAGGAGATGTTCAGGGGGTACCCTGCCTTTGCTTGGAGTCGGCTGCGATAGACTCCAGCCTCCAGTAGGATTAAGCAGTTTGGCAAATGAATGAACAATATTGATAATAACATAGAAGTTCAGGAATACTAAAGAATACGGATGTGCTCTCTAACATGCTTATCTGACTCTGGATTAAGAGTCTAAACCAAAGAGTAGCATCACTTTCAGAGACTAAACCGAACACTTTCTAAAAGCTTAAGATGCACTTTATACTTCGGACAACCTAACAATTCTTTCTTTTGATATCTTGTATCATTCTGCCCAGAATTAACCTATTAATCAGATTTAGGGGTGCTTAAGCTGCATCTGGTCCACTCAGCTGTAAATGTGACACGAACTGTGTGTTTCCTCCAAAGATCTGTATTATTTATGTCATATGTAGTGTACATAAGAAGTAAACAGCAGAATTATGTCTATATAGTAAAGAGAATGACAAGACAGGGACATAAAGGGGGTGTCTGGATTAAAAGATAGAGAGAGGGAGTCCACATCTATAGACATGATCAATGCACATCTTTTATACTGGTCACATGTCTCCCTCGAGGCTTTTTTAGCCTTGCAGCTGTCAACAACTGGCAGAATATAAAGTTTACTTGTCGGCTAATGGATCATTTCAGTGTGCACCGACATGAAGCTGCCTACTGTGCTACTGAACCCGCTGTCATTTAATCCATACTGAAGTTCTGTTCTTTGCCTTCGAGGGATTTCTTTCCGTATTTCTAATATGATCGATTCGATGTCCATGTGTTCCAGAGAGGCTCAGTGCTCCTCGGCTCCTGTGGCCCCTGAGAAGTGATCCTTACTGGCGCGCAAAGGAAACGGAGCCATGAGTCGCGCGCTTATCGAGCCCGTGGCCACCAGCTTCCGGGAAGACGCTCCTCGTCCACCGGTGCCGGGAGAAGAAGGTGAGGAGGAGGTGCCGTCGCGTCGCGATCCGTCCGCGTATATGAAAATCAAGAGCGCGGGGAAGACCGCGCGCGTGCCGCGGAGGGATGAGGACGGCCTGGGCGAGCCTGAAGGGAGCGCGTCGCCAGACTCGCCACTTGCACGGTGGACCAAGTCGCTGCGCTCGCTGCTGGCTGACCAGGACGGCGCGCACCTGTTCCGGACTTTCCTGGAGCGCGAGCGCTGCGAGGACGCGCTCGACTTCTGGTTCGCGTGCAACGGCTTTCGGCAGATGGACCTGCAGGACGCTAAGACGCGCCGGGTGGCGCGCGCCATTTACAAGCGCTACGTGGAGGGTCGCGGCGTGGTGGCCGAGCACCTGCGGGCGGCGACGCGCGCGTGCATCCGCGACAGCGTCAAGAAGCAGCGGATCGAGCTGCGCATGTTCGACCAGGCCCAGACTGAGATCGAGGGCGGGCTGGAGGACAGCGCGTACCGCGCGTTCCTCACCTCGGACATCTACCTGGACTACGTGCGCTCCGGCGGTGAGAACGCGGCGTGCGCCGGCCACGCCCACGCGCATGGCGGCCTGGCGAGCCTCGAGCTTGTGTGCGGCTACCTGCCGCCTCTCATCGAGGACAAGGAGTGGAGCTGCGGAGAGCTGAAGGCCAAAGCGCTGGCGGCTGTGGTCGGGCTGTCCGCCGAGACGCTCCGCGCCACCATGACTCTGCGCACCACAGACTGCAGGTATGAAAAAAAACAAACATAAATCAATAAATAAACCTTATTCTGACCTAACAAATAGAATAAGCTCTAAGGCTTTATTCTACTCAATCCCCTTTCTACCTGACAGCTCTTGATTAATATATATGTATATATATACAATAATTCTTTAATGATGATTAAATAATTTAGATCTCAAGCTATGATCTTCTTTGTGCATTTCAGGGCTACTGGTTAGTTTATAGTAAGGTAACACATACATGACCTTGGATGATGGTTTCTGCAGGGATACATTAGTTGTTCATCAGGAAAGAACATGCACTGAATGGTCTGCATGTTAATACTTTGAACTTCCACCTACTAGACAATATGATGAATTAATAACAGGGCTAATGCTGGGGGAGTGGGGGGGGGGGACACAGACACCAGCTGATTTGCTTTGACAAGATTACAGGCTGACAGGGTACGTCAATCATCAAACGTCAAGAAGAGATGATGATCAAGTGAGAAAATGTTTCGCATGATATTAATTATATTTAGTAGCTTACTGCTTTCTGCTTACTGGACAATGCCTGGATAATAGCTGCAGCCAACTGGTGGTCTCTTTTATAATCTTTTTAAAAAGTGGAGTGATGGTGTGAATAGTATGAGGGAAGTTGGGAAAAGAGGTTGAGTGATTTTCTATGTAGAAAATCGACCCCCTTGGATTCCACTTGTTTAAACAGGTGATTGGCTTATAGTGCGACTTACCAAACGTCACAGCAAGTCAGTGTGGCTCAAGTTGTATCGGAAATGGTCCATCCGCTTTCTCTTACCAGTACAGGATCCTTCTATAATCTGTCCTGGACAAATAATAATAATAATAATAACAATAATGATGATGATGCTCGTGGATATGAAATTAAAAGGACAAATGAGAGAACGTGTGGCCAAACCTCATCATGATTAAAAGTCAAGTCCATCTGCTTTGACTTGAGCACTACAAGACTATTCAATGATCTGCCCCAGATGACTTAGAAACCTTCATGGTTGTGAAATTATGGCGCTCTTGAATGCAGCCATCTGGTGGTCTGCTTTGTGCTTTTTTGAAGTCAAACTTTGTGGTTTTGAGCCCAAACCTGATACTCAGCACTCTTTTACTGTGGTGTGTATGTATGTACACTAATGTTTGGGGACAGACTATCACTCCACACTCATTAGTTATGCTGTTAAAGTGCTTTAAATTGGTGTGTTTGTGTGGCTGAATGTGGGTCTGTGTCTGGTTTTCTGTCTCTTTCACATCTCCCCTCTCTCTCTCTCTCTCTCTCTCTCTCTCTCGCTCTCTCAAACACACACACACACACACACACACACACACACACACACACACTTGAGCTGCAGAAGGAAGATATTTTAGTTTTGGTCCAAGATGAAAGATAAGAAGTTTTCAAGGAAGCCTTTGTATTCTGTTCCACAGACGTTTCCAAACGCAGCTGCGCCGCACTGACACCGAGCTCTGCGTTAAAGAAGGGGGAAAAAAAGAATCATGGTTTTCTGCATGATTTTCAATCAAAGCCTGGTTTTAATAGCACTGACCGAGCTGGTCTTAGTACATCCACACAATAAAGCAAGAGACATCTGGAAACAATTACATCGCAATGCACTTGAAGTTTTTTCCTCGGGTCCTTTGTTGTGTCTTAAAGACAGATCACTGGAGTAAACAGAACACGGCCGCTCTTTTTTTGGATTTGAAAAAGTGGGCAGATGAAAAGAGTTTAAGCAAGAAGCATGACCAAATGGTTCCAAACTCTGTGTGTGTGTGTGTGTGTGTGTGTGTGTGTGTGTGTGTGTGTGTACACATGTGGCTGCCAGCACATAGACAAAGTGTGTGTGTGTCTCAGTGGAGACAAAGTGTCCTGCCGCTGCTGTTATGAAGAGGATGGGGGGTGTCGCTGACATGAGGGCATCTCTGCTTCTTCCTGCTGGTGTTTTCAGAGACCGAGAGACAGAGAGAGAGAGAGAGAGACAGAGAGAGAGAGAGTACTGGGGGGCACATCCCTCCTCTTTCCCCACGGCCTGCGCCAACTCTGTGTGTGATGGAGTTTTTATCTGACACATGTGGAACTAATTTCAGACACCCCCCAACCCACCCCACCCCCTCTCTTCTAAAGAGGCTCCTTCTCCTTTAGAATCCTGTATCTCACTGCTTTTTGGCCGGTCCTATTCCTGCCTTTTATCTCGTTCTGAAAAATCTCTCTGATAGAGAGTAAGCCAGAGAGAGAGAGAGAGAGAGATGGCCCAGCTGAGTGAGTGCACTAGTAGGAGTAGGAGGTCAAGCTTGGGCTTATAACTTTAGTCATGCTGTGCCTCCCTCTTTCTCTACTTTCTTCTCCCTCTCTCTCTCTCTCTTTCTCTCTCTGCATCTCCTCTTTTCACACATGACCTTGTGCAGTAGGCATTTCTCATAAAGTTCAGCTCTCTCTCTCTCTCTCTCTCTCTTTCTCCCTCCCCTCCCTACCCCTCTTTTTGCCAGGGAAGCAGGAATGCAGCACAGCAGGAGAGAAGTGAAAGACAAAAAAAAGGAGAGAGAGAGAGAGAGAGAGAGAGAGAGAGAGAGAGAAAGAGAATGAGGGAGGGGTGGAAAGAGAAAGCGAAGCGTTGGAGTAAAAGAGTGCGGGAAACTTTTTGATCCAAACCAAACAGTGAGGTGGGGGTGTAGACAGCAGAAGTAGGGGAAGTGGTTGTTGGTTGTTGACATTGTGAATGAGAGAGATATAGAGAGAGGTACTTATAACGAAGTATGATAAAGCCATCCGGGTGAAGGTCGTGTGCTGTTTCATCATACCTGAGCAGTTAAGGATGGATTGTGATGAGAGAAATGACACTAGAAGGGAGTAGAGGCAGAGTTATCAAACAAAATACTAATACAAATTGTATTGTATAATTTGTAAGGAATAAAATCTATCAAGATCTTCATTCATTCATTCATTCACTGAACAGTTTAATCCTACTAGGGTCACAGGGAGGCTGATGCCTATTTCAGCCATCTCTGGGCCAAGGCAGAGTACACCCTGAACAGCTCGCCAGTTCATCCCAGGGCCAACACATACACAATTCACACTCACACCTAGGGGCAATCTGAAACAGCCATTTAGCCTAATGTGCATGTCTTTGGACAGTCGGAGGAAACCAGGGTCACCCAGAGGAAACCCATGCAAGCACAGGGAGAACATGTAAACTCCACACCGAAATGCTTGATCCTGGGACTCGAACCCAGGACCTTCTTTCTGTGAGGCTGACATGTTAACCACTAC
The DNA here is from genome assembly GCA_028564935.1 of Neosilurus hyrtlii. Classification (NCBI taxonomy): domain Eukaryota; kingdom Metazoa; phylum Chordata; class Actinopteri; order Siluriformes; family Plotosidae; genus Neosilurus; species Neosilurus hyrtlii. The sequence continues at coordinate 2,735,926 of JAOUQZ010000012.1, read as the reverse complement.
ACCACCGTGCTTCCCTGTAACCGTGCCCTTCTTCCTCTCTCCAGACTTAATAATAATAATAATAATAATAATAATAATAATTAATAAGTAAAACAGAGAAACCAGAAAGTTCTGGTGACTTACCAGTACTGGGAAACTTAGTAAACGTTGAACAGCACTGACACTGGAGACTAAATCATCCTTCTTTATATTAACCACTATATGTTTTGATATCGCTGTTAAACACAACCGCAACACTTTTATTGTGTATTGCCCGCAATACAAGTCTCGGCAAAAGAGTTGTTACTATGGAAACAATAACGACCACATGGCCACATCACTACTCAAAAATCCTACCTACCATGTGTTTCTATGTATGTTATGTATTAATGTAACTAATGTATTTTTATGTATCTTATGTTTATGCTAGTCTGGTAAGAACAAAGATTTTTGCTAATGACGACAACACCAAAATCCTAAATGATTACTGACTATGTTGTGTTTTCAGGGCTCAGAAACGAGGAGACCCAGCGAGTCCGTATTTCGTGAACTCAGGTCACGTCATGGCTCCAGCCAGCAGCGCTAACGATAGCGAGGTATCCAGCGACGCCACCACCGATGACTCCATGTCCATGACTGACAGCAGTGTGTAAGTGCTACACATATACATACTTCACACCCAGTCTTGCTTCATCCCCCCTGACAGAAGGCTTTCACACGTTTTCATCAATTCTCCATTTAGTTTAAAGAAGAAAAGATTTCAGCGGACATCTATTTGCGTGAAGAAAGAGGTGCGAAAGCAGTTTTGACAGCTGCTATGACAGAAACAGCTGTACAGTGATTAGGGAAAGGTTGGCTAGAAACAGGAATTGTAAGGACTTTGGAAGTGGAAGGAGTAGAGATCAGTGTGGAATTTGGTGTTGAGAATTTCCAGGTGGGGAAGCACGGCGGCATAGTGCTTAGCATATCCGCCTCACAGCAAGAACGGCGTGGGTTTGAGTCCCGGGCTCGGCAAGGGAGCTTCTAAGGGAAGTTTTTTAATATTCTCTGTGTGCTTGTGTGGGTTTCCTCCGGGTACTCCGGTTTCCTCTTACAGTCCAAAGACATGCACATTAGGCTAATTGTCTGCGTTCCAGATTGCCCCAGCTATGAGTGTGAATGGTTGAGTGTGTGTTGGCCCTACAAAGGTCTGGTGAGGTGTTCAGGGTGGCCCCGACTTCACCCAATGTTGGCTGAGATAGGCTCCAGTCTTCCCGTGACCCTAATGGGATTATGGGGTTCGTCAAATGAGTGAATTTCTAGGTTTGGTGGCCATAAGTTGTGAAGTACTGTACAAAAAACTGAGGTAGCATGAAACACTGCCATTGCAATGTCAAACAATTCCGGCACAAAAGTTGGTAGAACAGTTTAGAATGTTACAGGCGTGGCTGTGTTAAGAGTAATGCTGGCTTGGAATACAGCACAAACTAATAAAACCATAGGAAAAAATCTGGGAAAATGGTAAATCTTTCAAAAAACCAGCGCACCAGGCAACGTTTAGTGCTCCTGGACTTCCTGCTGTTGTTTGGTGTAGATCGGCCTCGGAAGGCCACAGAATAAGGTCAAAAAGGCTCGAGTTTTTTTTTGATTTAGAATATCCCTCAAATTACAGAACTATGATGCTTTTTCAAACGTTACCTTTTTTCTTTTATTTAGCATGTAGCATGTGTGCGTTTTCCCCTCCTGGCAGTTTTTGTTTTTCTCATCATTATCTCAACGTTTCCCCTTTCTCAAATCTGCCCAGTAAAATTAGCCGCTAGCCCTTAAGTCTGTCTCAGGGAGAGTAGAAGAAGGAAGGAGGGGGCTTGGCATAGCTTGAAAGTGAGGCTTTACCCGCTCTGCACCGTTGCGGTTTCCCAGCAGCCTTAGCGTGATGAGATCAAGTGTCAGAGCGCGTTTAGTCGGCAGGCGTAGACGAGCGCACAGACCTCATTCCTGGACCCGCAGACGACTCACCTGGGGTTCACAATGCTGGGATTAAAATCACACTCCCTCATCGTGCCCCCTAACCCCTTCATCACCACACACATCCACACCTATATATACACAAACATCGTATCTCACATACACACACCAAAATTCAGCCCCCCTCGTTTTTTTTCAAAGGAGCCTTACGTGGTTTCAGAGAGGATGAAAGGCCTAGCTGAATGGCGCTCTTGGCCCATTGTTTGGCTCCTAGAGCTTCAGGAGGGAGAAAGGGGAGGGGGTTGGTTGTGAGAGCAACTCCGACCGCTTTGAAAATTAGTTGCACGACTGAATTGTTGGTGGGGGCATATCCGCGGCTTCCCCCTGAAGAGAGAAAGAGAGAAGGCTACTTTCATTCACGCCAACATTGCTGTGGTTTTTAATGAACTTCGATTTATAGACACGAACAGGCTATCCGTATCGCTAATCCATCTGTTTGTGTTGGTTTGCACGCTTTCCAAAGAGTACGTCCAAACTCCTAACATGACTAGCTCCAGCTGAGCGCCAGTAACCACTAATTAGCATGATGTCATTTGCATAATGCTAATTAGAGGCTACTGGTATTCAGCCTTGCGAAATGCGCCCCATTGAAGGAATTCTCCCAGAAATGCTAACATGGCTAATAGCCAGACATGTAGTAGGTAGCCTGATCTCAGCTAGCTGATTAGCTTTCATTTTCATGTATTGTTTCCAAACCCGTTAGCTGTTTTTATTTATTTATTTATTTATTTGTGTGGACTTGAAACACTGAATGGTTTCTCTTAGAACCTTCCAGTCACCTCAATCAGTCAATATTTGGAGCATGGATGAATCAAACTATTTTCATTCACTGAAGTATAAGAAACTAGCGATAAAACTGTTGAAGCCAAGTTCTTCACAGATGGTTGGAGTTTAGCAATCTCTTTTGGCCGTTTCAGGAAATAAGTCTCAAGTGTTTTTTTCCCCCTCTATTGCATGAACAATGTGATATCTACAACCGTTTAAAAGGCACAGCACAAATTTGAATCATAGTTTCAGATAAAGGCATAAATCACAGGGTTGGAGGTGATTTCAGCCCCATTCTTTTTTTCCTTCACTTATATCTTATTTATGGATTTACTTGGACTCAAGGGAATGTGGCAACGCCAACTTCAAACATTACCTTATCTTACAAACTGAGCTTTTGATGTTGCTGAGATCAGAGGAGCCGCGAGATGCTGTTGCCAAATGAAGATGGCAGGGAGCGCATATGCGCGTGCATGTGAGATTTCAAAGTGAGTGAGAGAGAAAGAGAGAGAGAGAAAGAGAGAGAGTGTTCAGGATAGGTCATGCTCCACAGACTACAGATGTAAATACTGTATTAGCAGTTGACAGAAATGCATTCGGACGTGAACAAATCACAACGGAAACGTGTCGATTAGCTCGAATCATCTCGAATGAAGCAAAACGTCAGCCACTCGCTGCCTCACTGGTCCTCAACGTTTACCGTAGTTCAAGTCCCATCAACGTTCGGATGCTTTATAAAAGCGTTCCCTCGCGCAGAGTTCCGAACAAGCTCATCAGCATCGTTATTAAGTCTCTCTGCGTGTTTTTAGGATTAGCGATCAGAAAGTGACCCCCCGCCGAGCAGCTGTGTGTTTGCTAACGGACTGCTCCGGCCTTTGATGGCTCTCTCATGCCCTCGGTAGGGGAGAAAGAGCTGATGTTGACGTTAGACAGTAAACGGTGGCCCCCGGGGTCCCATCTAAAATCATTAAGGAGAAGTGTGTTGTGTTGCTAATGCCCTTAATGTTGTAGAAACTGAAAAAAGGGGGGGTGGGGGTGCTGTAAAGGCAAGGGTTACTGGATCTGCTGTCAAGGGGGAAGGCTGTGGTATGCGGCCTTTAAAGCAAGAAATTCTCCAATAATAAAACATAATGGGTCAGCAGGTCGTGTCCAAATTAAACGAGCCTTTCTTTTTTATTTCGGAGAATTAAAACTTAATGCACTGTTTAGTCTGAAGGTTGTCGAGTTGTGGTCTTATTGTTGTTTCTTTCCTGAACAGGGACGGGATCCCGCCATACAAGCTAGGGACGAAGAAGCAACTACAGAGGGAGATGCACCGGAGCGTCAAGATCAACGGACAAGTTTCACTCCCCCACTTTCCCGTAAGATTCTTTTTCGCTTTCCCTCTTCCCTTTGAGATCAGTGACTCCCGCCGCTGCCAGCTGGGTCCTCTTCCCCAAGTGGGAGCACTGTTTTTATTTCTCCAAGCTCGTGTTTTGACAGAATATTATATTCTTCCGCTCATTTTCATATAAAAGGCTACAAATGAAAGCCTGCATTAGCATATGCATTTCCCCCCCAGTCCTTCCCCCCCCTCACACCCCGCCCCACGTTGTGTATCTCCA